>JAHDVE020010144.1:0-142980 GCA_022606495.2 Halesus radiatus
ATATCCCCGTAACAGAAAGCAAAAACATATTGTATAAATTATTACAAAATTCCACATTACCTAAAAATTTCGCTAATGATCTGTCTCACCTTTTTAACATTTGTTTAAATCAAAACTATTTTCAATTCAATCATGTGTTTTATCAACAAAAAGAAGGGCTAGCTATGGGCGCCCCCACGTATCCCCTTATCGCTGATATATTTATGGACTACTTAGAGAATAATATTTTGAATTGTAAATCTCCCCTACTAAATAACGTGCTTTTATGGAAGAGGTATGTCGACGATATTTTATGTATATGGACCGGTACGGAGCGCCAACTTAACTCCTACTAATAAACTCCTTCCATAAGCAAATTAAATTCACCATGGAAATAGGAATAAACACCACTTTAAATTTTCTAGACCTCACGTTATCAGTTATAAACAATAAAATAGATTTTAAAATTTACCGTAAACCCACTTATACAGACATAACTATCCATAACACCTCAAATCATCCAACCTCCCACAAACATTCCGCTTTCCACTCGATGATTCACCGGTTAGTTACGGTCCCGTTATCAAATGCTAATTTTTCACTAGAACTATCCATAATTAAACAAATTTCAATAAATAACGGTTATCATGAAAACTTAGTCATCAACATACTAAATAAAAAACTAAAAAAAAATGTCGTCAAATAAGTTTTTATTCAACAGTACCCTCCCTAATAATAATATAACAAATAATAATAATCAACCGTATCAATGGCGTAGAATCTTATATATCAATAACTTTTCCCAACAAAGCATTAAAAACCTTCCGTCAGAGATTAAATCAGCATTTTACACAGATAATAGTTTAGGTAAATTTTTAATTAACGGAAAAGATAAAGAAGACAGTTTAGGCCACTCAGGCATTTATTCACTTCAATGTAATGATTGCCGGCGTTCTATGTAGGCAAAACGTCGCGTAATGTTAATATCCGTGTAAAAGAACACTTAAGATGTGTAAATAATAATGGTTTCTCCGAATTTGCTAACCATCTCTTAGAAACAGACCACACATTCGATAAAAATACAGGCACTAGTTTACTGCATAAAAATGTAACCGGCATTCGATTAGATAACTTAGAAGCATTAGAAATAAGGAAAGCAAAAAACACTAATAGTAGACTAATAAATAATCAAATAAATTTAAATAAAAGTCCAATCTTTAAATTATTCCCAATAAACAAAGTACATTCCCTTCCCGATCAGCAGGTACCTGCTGATCTCCCACCCTTGGCACTTCACTAGCCTGTTTGTATCATTCCATAACACATGTGCATCTTAGTTCATAGTTGAGTTGTATACTGCCCTGAAGAAGCTACGGTAGTAGCGAAACCCGGTCGGCTAAAGTATAAATAAAAGTGATGTAAAACAAAGTTATTGTTTTATTTTATAAATTATAATGTCACATCACCAAGTTACCGCTTCATATGAAAATATAAAAAAATAATATATTTCTAAAATTCAAAACTATTATTTTATTTTCAGTTGGGTACATACAATAAATTTATGCTACCGTTCTTACAATAGTTGGTGGTGTAATGGTTAGCATAGCTTCCAAGCAGTTGATTGGGGTTCGATTCTCGGCTGTGACAATATTTTTTATTTCAATTAAAAAACAAATTATATCCCGTGATTTTTCACAGGTGCTATTTTAGAAATAAATACATTAGAAAATTGCGAAAACAACATTACCTACTATTAAAATTATTATGTAGTTCTTTTCTTTTTCTTTATATAGTGGAGGAGAGTTGGTGGAGGTCAGAGTGGTATTCTGAGGCTATTCATCCAGTCGACAGCGTCGGGAGTCACTTAGTTCAGCACAGATGTGCCTCTGGGAAATTGATGTTGTGGACAATCTTCTACAATGTTCTGTTGTTTTTATTTGTCCACATTCTCCTTGTCCTTTAATCCCCATTTGTGCGTCATATACGCACTACAACTTTAAATGATGCTTGTTTTCCATGTCCGAGGTCTGTCACTGAGTCGTGACTGAAACGGACTTTCGCCTTCAGTTCAAAATCGCTTTCTGACTGAAAAGGACTTTCGCCTTCAGTTTAAAATCGCTTTCTGGGTGTGAGTCAATTGACCAGGATATTTGCAAGGTCATGTTGATTATGCAATAGAACATTTTGCAGGAAAATAAGTTTGTTTGTTTTAATTTCACAGCTTTACATCGTCTATGATATGGTCCACACGGCAACTGGATAAAAGACAACAGTGATAAAAACATGCGAAAATAATCGATTAGAATAGGTTAGTTTAGGTCTGTTGTTTGTTTGTTATTTTCCTTCACTATTCTTCAATGTTCTGTTTTGTCATGGGACCGGGCTTCACGTCCCTGTTGCCTATGTATGTTCCAATATGTTGAATGTTTCTGAATGTCCCCAAGATTGTATGCATGTTCCATTGGGTTCAATGTTCCAGAATATTCCCAGGAGTGTGTGTATCCTCTAATGTGTTGAACATTCAAGAATGTCCTGGGGAGATTTTACAGTGCTGCCTCTGTGCAGAGTGTATGACTTTCTCCCGTACAATGATTGCCTGGCGGCCTCTTCAGCATGTGATTAGAGTGTATGTATGTTCCAATGTGTTGATTGTTCCAGAATGTCTTGGGGAGATCTTGCAGTGCTGCCTCTGTGCAAAGTGTATGAGTTTCTCCCATACAATGATTGCCCGGCGGCCTCTTCAGCATGTGATTAGAGTGTATGTATGTTCCAATGTGTTGATTGTTCCAGAATGTCCTGGGGAGATCTTGCAGTGCTGCCTCTGTGCAAAGTGTATGAGTTTCTCCCATACAATGATTGCCTGGCGGCCTCTTCAGCATGTGATTAGAGTGTATGTATGTTCCAATGTGTTGATTGTTCCAGAATGTCCTGGGGAGATCTTGCAGTGCTGCCTCTGTGCAGAGTGTATGCGTTTCTCCCGTTCAATGATTGCCTGGCGGCCTCTGCAGCATGCCGCCATTGGAGATTCTGCCTCAGTGTCTACAAGATAAAGCGGTAAATATCTATATAGAATATTACATACATATTAAACAATTCATACTAAACTACACACCCAATGCGTTACAACTATTTTCTTCTTTAATAAAGAAAGCCAAACATTCCCAGGTTACAAATAAACTGATAATGCTTGGAAAACTCCTACTATCATCATTATACGTGTAAAATGTTGCTCATGCGGTAATGGAGGACAACTAGCAGTGGAATTGAAGCCAGTTGTGGCTTGGAATCGGAAACCTGGGTCGGAATCCGAGGCATTTGTCTGCTAGAACTACTAATAGACTTATATTGATACTTATTTTTTGACTTATTGATTTTTCAGAGGTATCCTGCGTTTAAAAATCGATGCTGAGAATTTTGAGAAGAATGTTTTCGTCACAAACTTGTACGGGCGTAATCTCCAGCGGCTAGAATGTATCCTGGGCAGCTGCATCGATGACTATGCCAAGTTCGGTGAAAACATCCTCGAAAGGTTACTATACATTAATAAATAAATAAATCTTTGTTGTAAAGGGAAGAATTCAATAAACAGCGCAATATTTGTTTAACCGTTTCGGTGCTGTGCTTATTTTGCAAGTATGTACATAAATTGGTATAGATGTTTTGTGTTATTAGAAAAAATATGGTATTAAACAAAAATCCAATAACTTAGACAAATATCAACCTATTTTAATGATTCTTTTTTGCAATTAAACAAATAAAGAATGATATCTTATGCATTTAATAAGAAAACAACAACTACTAAATATATATGTAAAAAATAGATAATTGTGTCGCTTCATAATTGTGTTTAACCGCGCAAAACCCATGCAGTCCCATCTACAGCAGGGGCATATGAGGAAAATTTTCTTTCTATTCGCATTCTTTTATTGCGGTGGCCAATAACGGCATTTCCATCATCACTGTCCATTTATCAGATCAAAGGTCTCGTTATCCGTAATGTCGCTGTCATTTAATACATTGTCCGCAATATATCGATTCACTTTCGGTGTATTTATTATGACAGGATAAAAAATACATATAGTTATTAAGACACTCGCCAACCGCAATACACCACTTTCAAATAGAATACATGGTTTTCCAAGGACCGACAAATACACACTGTAGAACGCGGGCGCCTAAGGGCTGCATCGTAATTTACGTCACTGATGCATGCAGCGTGATAGTACTGCACCGCACTAACAGTTTTTTTTTTTTGTAATGCGGATTACAAATCTTTGGTTACGTTTATTTACAAAAACGCACCGATAAATGATTAAACATACTTTTCTCCACTTTAAAATCATATTCGTATTTTAAATATTTTGTAAAACATACAATGGGATGATCAGAAAAAAGTAATATTTCTGATTAGATTTTCAAAAATGCTAAGCCTATGTAAATTTTAAAAATATTTAATAAATATTTAATAAATATTTTTCTATTTAAAAACATTATGTTTATCGTATAGCGTAATAATACTATAATTATTTTGAATTAATAAATAATAACTCCGACGTCCCTCTCCTCGTTAAATCACTTCTTTCAGGATTTCTTTAGCAATATGAAAAAAAGAAAAATCGTTTCATGTAGTTAAATGGTTAACTTTTCTGTACTGTCGTTTAGGGATTAAAATCACCTTAAGGGCACTTTACATTTTGTTAAAGTTTGTAGCACCTTTTAAAAAGATATGTTTTTGTATATTGTTTTTAAGATTTCACAATTGGATTTTGACCTCAGACCAAATGGAAGGTCATTCCAGGAATGTGGAAAAAAAAGCTCTGTCCCCAAATTGTGCAGCATTTGTATGAGAAGGTTCAACCAGTCTGTTCGACACATCAGACTTGGCCGACCTGAGCGTGTTGCGCAGTCGCCTCTGAGTAAGATTGTCCCTCACGTAGAGATCAGCCCGTTCAGTACCTTATGCACCATAAGACAAATTTTAAACTAAACTCTTTCTGTGACTCTAGCGCAGTGCAAATATTTGGTGTTCTCAAACTAATTTCCGTCATGAGCTACGGACCTTTTCAATATCGGGTTTGCTTACCCCACTTACACGACAATGCATTTCAAAATTTGTTTAAAAGAATGTTTTGAAATTATACCGAGGTTTTGTTTACTTTGCAGCTTCTGCAGTTCATCGAATCTCATCAGTGTCAGTCTGGTGCCATCAGCTGAATATCTTGCGTTAGAATCATCTAAGCATAACAATGCCCTTATCCAGTAAGTATGAATAAACTCACCTCATGATACAGCCGTTTGTTAAAATTAAACATCAAAAATAACACAAGAAAGAAATTACATTAGGACAAATTACACACGATGAATATTTCATTTATCCAATTTTCCATTTGTGTATTTTCATCCTGAGGTAGAAAATTTACAGTACAGTGACAAAGTTAATTCGAAATTAAAATTCGAAGTTAAAGCCGGCCCTTAAAATTCAGGTACCTATTCAAAGTAAATTTGTAAAAATTCAACATATTCAAAGTAAATAGAAAACTTGCGGCCGACTGTTATAATCTCAAATTCAGATTTATGAAAACGTAATTCAAATTAAGATGATGTATACCTTCGTAAATATAAATTTTAAGGCAATTTATTTTCATACCCATTGAATGTTTTTGAAGGAAAAATATTGAATTATCAGGGTTTTAAATAACAGGATTTTACTGTATTATTATTATTAAAGTTATGTGCATAAAAAGGATTGATTTTAGGAATTTGATGATGTACCTTCTGAAGCTGTGTGAACTGCCGAACCTGACTAGTCTCAACATCCATGGCTGCGGGGAGCTCACCAGCTTTGTACCATTCCTCATCAAGAGGATTGTAAGTTCATTATCTCTCTTGTTTATGTTTTTTGAAAGTTGTTGCTTTGCTTTACTACACATTGCTCCAGTTTTCTCTATCCTAGTTCTGGGGTACGTAAAAGTGCAGTCATCCAGCCAATAAATAAGGTATCATCATTTAACAGATCAAAATATTGCAGGCACCCTTCGCAAAATGTAAATAAATAATAATAAATATGGTTGTGATTTTAGCTAAATAAGTCAGGTTTTGAAACCCTGGGGCTGGCCGGATTCCGGACCCAGCTGCAGCTTTCCTACTCCCCACAATTATTTGACGGATTCTCCAACTTGCAGGTAAATTATTTAAAGTATAGAATAATTATACATGTTATTTCACTGTTTAACAAAAGTCAAAGTGTTGCTTTACCAAATATAGTTATGGACACTTGAAGTTGGTACTTTTCAAATAACTTATAAGTAAAAATCTTTATGCCGAAATTCATTGAATTCAATCAAGTTTTATTAAAAATAGTTTTTTACATCACCATCTGTAGCTGTGTTTTGGATAGTCCTACTCGAAGGCATCGAAAATTGACATGGCCTTGTCCGAACAGTTCTTAGCAGGAAAATGTGGAGAAAGACCTTACTGACACTGTTTTATATTTTTCTTTACAGACGCTATCGATCGAGTACACCAGCAAAGTGGAAGACCTGCTGTTGACCTACAACAACCTGCTACCTTCCCTGAAGAAGCTATGCCTCAACGTGTGCTCCCGGCCTCCTCAGGGCTTCCGGGACATGCACCTGGCTTGGCAGCAGTGGGTCGAGTCACATCCCATGTTGGCTGTCACCGTTAACTGCGTGAGTAACAAACATGAAAGCTTGCAATACACCACTAGTATTTTTCCTGTGAGACCTACTGTTGACCTACAGCGATCTGCTAGTAACCTACAGTGACCTGTTTCGGATTCTTGCTGGTGTCCTGACTTGACCTATAATAACTAAAGATGACCTGCGAGGGCCAAGTTAGCCAGCAATACAGGATATAAATAGTACACAAGCATCCTGAGATCTGCTGGTAACAACTACAACTACTAACTGGTAACCTACAGCAGCCTGATAGAGATCTACAGTAACCTGTTGGTGACCCACAAAGACCTGCTTGTGACCTATTATCACCACTTTTGGACCTCCAGTGACTTGTTTGTGTTGCGCAACGCCCTGCTGCCTTTGCCGTGCATCAAGAAACTATCAAGAAACATCAAGAAACCATTTATGACGTCATTATTAGAAAATCCTTAACAATCAATCAATATTTAAATTCAATGTTTTTATTCTTTGCAGTTATGCCTGACTGGTCAAATACTCCATGAACTGGGTCACCGCCTCATAAGGACTACCCTTCCATTAGAGGTTCTGAGGGTGATGTTTTGCAAGTCCGTAAGTTGTATTCTTACTTCATGTACAAAGTGTCTGAGGGTGAAGTGCAGTAACTTCGGGAGGTGATTCAACATGATGGTACAAGCTTTTGTTAAATAACTTTCTCAAAATTACTAACATTTTAAGGTATTTACTTTTCAGGTAATTTTTAATTGTTTCATCGTCAAAACTCTTGTTGTTTGCTATTATTGTTTGTGTACGGTTTCCATGGATACAGATCAGACATCAGATTCTGACGTCCTTCGTGGTTGAGTGGTTACGATGCATGGTTATCCGGAGGTCGCGGGTTCAAATCCCGTTATGCGCAAGTAAATTTTATTTTTTAATTTTAAAATTTAAAAAAAAAAATCATTTTAATATGGAATTCCACCATGAATTGAGAGTTTCAAAATTAGAAAAACTGTTCAATTTGTGTTATTTCACAATTTATTCATTAAAAATAATATATAATATATTTGTGGCACATTCCAGAGTGGTTGATACTTTCAGTATCGCTCTGGTGAAAGACCACTATTCAGAATCGAAATGTTGCTTGAAATGGCTTTAGCCGTATTTAGTGACCAGATCTGAATAGCCAGGTACTTCCCCACCTTCCTCTTCCCTATCTTCTTATCTATCTATCTATCTATCTATCTTCTATCCCCACTACCTTCTGCCTCACAAACATACCCTAATCGGGGATGCCATATTCTCACTGGCTCCAGGCGGTTTGGAGCAGTTGGGACTCTAGTGCGGAATAAACATTAAAAAAAAAAATAACAGATTTGTGACATTGCTACTCTTCACTCTCGGCATGTTTATCGGGGAAGTTTGAACTTACAGTACAGATTTTTAGTAGGCATGACTTTTTGTGTGGCAAAAAAAAGGTATTTTTTTTTATCTTTTTTATTTGTTTATCACTTTACCCCCGGATACCTTGCCTTATAATATTTTTTGTTAGATTTTATCGAAAAAAAATTTTGTTAAGGCGATGCAATGGGAAGTAATGCAAATTCATGTGTTTTCGGTTTGAGAATTTGATGTCCTAGAAATATCATAGATCATTTAATTAAATACTGCAAGTAGAACACACCTTGGCCTTTCGTTTAACCGGCCATTTTTTTGGTGTGTCGTTTTATAAGCCTAGAAAAAAATCTTTAAAGCGCAAACTCTCCTACTTAAGAACCCCTTTTCCGATATTATCATATTGTTCATTGTGGCAAATTAAGTTTTTTAGAATATGACCGTAAAACATTTTAATAATTATATCTGAGCTTTACAGAATAGAATAAAACACGCATTTTGGTGATGGTTTTTTTGCATAAATCGAAACATGCGGCCGATGTCAAGCGGGAATCTCAACCTTGTCGCCACCTGCATAAGGAGCTCGTGATTTCATTGGAATTTTAGCCGGTGGATCGCCTTAAACCCAAATAGAATATTTGTTGTTTTAAAAAGATGTTCTCCCACCCTAAATTCAAACAAAAAATATATAAATATTTAAAATAAATGCTTTTGCCACTAACCTTCTAATAATTCTTGTAACAAATAAGATTAAAATAGTAAGTGCAAAATCATGCGATGTGTAATGTTTTCTAATATTGTATCATGTGTGTGTAAAATCATATCTTCCCAAGCCAAAAATTATAATATAACAGTATGGAGTGCCAATTAAGTGTTTCTGTATCTGTTTGTAGATAATAAGGTAAACCGTAGCAAGTAAAATTTGTACAACGTCCTTTAAGTGATTTTTCACAATATCAGCGCTGTACAAATTATACAATTATTATTATGTTTCTAATTAGAATTTTTCCATTCAGCTGGACAGTGACATAGTGAGGGGTCTAGTGAACTATCGCAGATCCTTGAAGGAGCTGGTTTGGGTGGATGCCATGTCTACTGACATGCTGCGATATGTAAGTTTATTCTACCCATAATTATTATCGCTATCTATGTAATATTTTTTATTTTTATTTATTTATTTATTACAAAGAAATTACAAAATTATAACATAATACATGATATACATGATTTTGTTTTCTTATTATTATTCTACTCTCCATAAGTTGAGCTCCAGTAGCTCGTGGTTATGGGAGGAGTATTTACAAACATAAGATAAAATGAATACATAGTTAGAGTAGGTGATATGAAATTAAAATTAAAAACTTATTAAATAAATACAAACGTAAATCAATAAAACACTTTTAGACAAATAATAATAATTAATCAAATAGTAATTTATACTCTAGATAGTACATTATTAGGGGTACAATATATCATTATCTAAGTTCAGGGAATTAATTTGCTTTTTAAATTGTTCATATTTCAAAGTGTCGGTTATACTAATTTTGTTTTTAGATAATAATATATTGAACCATCTTATATCTAAATACAAATAGTGGTGCGGAGCCGTGGTCGTTCTTAACATTGGGATGGCTATTAAACCATTAGTTTTAAATCTATTGCTTATACTGTCAGTGGAGTGAATTTTATTGATGAAAAATTTTTTGTAAATTTGATCTAAGGCATTTCTTTTATACAGTTCGGTAATAGATACTACATTGAATTTCCGAAATATCTCTATAGTAGGAAAGTCGTATGGTTTTTTAATGATGATTTTAATTATTATTTTTTGAATTGTTATTATTGGCTGTAGTGATGCTTTATAGGCCTCACTACAGCCTACCCTCCCCACCCAATAATGCCATACTGCAATAGGGACTGAATTAATGCATAATATACCATTTTAATTATTTTCTTGTTTAATATGTTACATATGTTATAGAATACATATATAAGTTTTCTTACTCGTTCAACGGTGAGTTTGATATGGTCTTTCCATTTAACATTTTTATCTATTATGATTCTAAGATATTTGAGATTAGACTTCTGATTTAGTTTAGCACAGTCCATATTACATGTAATATCATTTATACAATTTTTAGGGTGAATGGTTATGTTAATTAAATTTGTTGGTACTTCTTCCTAAATTATTATTATGCATTCTTCTTCTGATGCGTTTGCACCCTGCAGGGGAAATACTGTCTCGGGTCATTTTGAAATGTTACTCAAGGTAAACAATATGGTTTTTTTTAAATAAATTAATAGAGATGTCACTAAAGATTTGATTGGGAAATTTTCATAGATAAAAAAATATGTTTAATAATTTTATGATGGACAGAGTAAATTTGAATTAATATCCTTCAAACTACTCTTCTTGGCTAGCTATGCACTTATCTCAACGTTGATTCCATGATTGCAAGCATTGCTGGAAGGCTTCTTTCGGAAGGGCCTTCAGTTGCACCGTCGTTTCCTTCTCAATGTTGGGAATGGTGTCAAGACTTTTTTTTTTACCACGGTTTGTATTTTTGGGAAGAGCCCGAAGTCGCATTGTGCTAAATCCGGAGAGTAAGGCGGTATGCGGACAGATAGGAACCTTTTTTTCAGCCAAAAACTGGCAGATCAGAAGTGAGGTGTGTCATGGCGGGTTGTCGTGATGAAAGAGGAAGCCATTGGCTTATTTTTCTGGTCTCTTTCTCCGTACATCATCTCGCAAACGTTGCAGTTAAGTCCTTGTAATATTCGAAGTTTACAGTTGTTCCCTTGGAACAAACTCTGATCGCACTATGCCCTCACTATAAAAAAAAAAAAATGAGCATGACCTTGACATTTGACTTTGACTGGTGTGCCTTCTTAGGCCGAGGAGAGCCACTCGTTTTCCATTAGGAACGCCATACATCCGACTTTCATTTTCAGTTGTAATTTTGACCTTGAAGTCCGGATCTGCTTTAAGACGATCCTTCAATTCCTTGCAAATTGACGTATGATTTTCCTTCTGTTTGTCACTCCAAAAACTGGGAACAAATTTCGCACTCACTTGTCTCATTTGCAAATTATCGGTTAAAATGCTTTGCACGAATCCGAGATGTTCGACTGTTGCTCATCTTCAACCCACTCATTTCCGCTTTTAAATCGCTCTTACCACTTGTAAACAGTCTTCAGAGTTACCACATTATCGCCATACACTGATTTTAACATTTCATGAGCTTCTTTCGCATTTTTTTCCAAGTTATAACAAAACTTTATGTTAATGTGTTATTCGAAATTCATGATGGGCGCCAGACATGGTAAAAATGACCTCACTCTTCTGACCCTGGAAGCTGACTGACAAGTCACAACTTGTTTAAACTTTACATTGACTATCTCAAAATATCAGGCTATCGGACTTATTACTTCAAATGGATCTAGCACCAGCAGTTGCTGCTATAAAAATTCATTCACCATATTTTTTTATCACACCTTGTATATATCTTGACCCTGTAACATACGTGTACGCAATTTACCGACGATTCAAACTTTAAAATAACTACTTAAGGACCAGTAATTTCACCGGTATTTAAATGTAGTATTGTCATCAAAGCCCCAATCAACATCATTTTGTTTTTTTTTAAACATTTGGATGATCTCTGTTACAGCTAAAATGGGCTTAGAATCGATGTTTAACGGGGGCTATTTAAATATCAAATATGTATAAATTTATTTAAGTTAATGCAAATAAAATAATTTGTAAATTGTTATGAGGAGGTTCAGAACTAAACCCTAAAACGTTGCTCATTAACAATATAATTAAATTAGTAGTAAAATCAATAGATGTCGCCGATGGCGCTAAATTCCCTGTTTTATCAAGGGAGCCCTATTATTGCATTATACTAATAATTTTTCTCTCTTTTATTTTTTGAATTCTACTAGTAACAGCACCTTGGGATTTAGGATCCCCTGGCCTCCATTTTAAAAATCTGCATTGTGTGATAACTATTGGAACAATAAATTGTGTTTTAGTTTTTACAACCGATATCTTGATGCACTGCCTTTTCTTTTATAAAATCTTGTTGATTGGCGCTTTGACGTCAATGTTACATGTGAATATCGGTGGAACAACTGGCCTTAAGTCTGCTCCATAAAGCCCGGCAGGCATGCAAACTTATTCAATATCGAACTTTGTACTTACTCGCTTCGAGCCATCAGGACGGGCTCTAGAGTGGTCTAGAATGTTACATCGAGTAATTTAGTAGTGGCACAGTCCGGAGATGCGCGAGGTCACGCCTTCGTGTCAGCTTCATGCTCTTTGTATTTTTTTAAGATATTCAAAATGAATTTTCATTGCTACATGAAAAACTTTGTGGAAGAATTCATCAACCTATATTGAGAGTATTTGTTGAAAATAACTTTGGAAGATTACTCTAATAAAAATAAAGAATTTCAGGCTTATGAGAAGCTTTTAAGGTATCAATTAAGCAAGCTTGTGAAGTATCTTGTAAAGTAAGTACTCGTAAAGTAATTACTCATGCGGGGGGTCAAATTGTTTGGTATACACTAAACGTCAAGCCAATCCTGTTGAGTAAAGCCTTATGTCTGGATATCGCCTTGAGCCTTCGTTCTTACTCGTCGGTTTTATTAGATCAAGTAAGAACAAATGTGCGTACAAGGTTTAAGAAGTCTGCCCGTTGTATTGACTTTAGTTGCTTTCCACAGCCTCAGGGTTAATGTTTTTGATATCTGAGCTTCGTAGTATCTGATATAACTGTATGTATGTTGTGATTGCAGAACTCTCGTATAATAGAAGCCAGGCGGGAGCAGTACATGAGGCCCCACACTACCAACCCCTTCATCATGATGTGCTGGAGGTGTACTAGCCTGGAAAACATCATTATCCATGGTTAGTATTATTTTTATAAGTTACTATGTGAAGTACCCGGCATAGCCCGGGGCTATGAAAGGTTTGGAGTAAAATTTCGAGGTTGTCATGTGCTACCCCCTACCTCTACCCCTTCCCATACCCCTATCCCTCGACACTCAGAGCTTCTACTTAGGTCTCAGGGTGAGGCATGAAACTAGTAGAGGAATGATGAAACTAGACAATCACAAAACATGAATAGTAGAAATTTCAATACAACGGCGAGTAGTAGGCGTCCCCGGTACAGACCAAGAATGTTGGTGAATTTTACCAACATTTATTTTTAAACACTCACACGAATATTTTTCAAACAAAGCTGTCGACACCATTGATATATTCAGCCATATAATATTTTTTAGATACCAGTATGACGTAAACTAAAACCCGCGGTATATTTTGACAGTTGTTATTTCTATTTCACCAGATATCAAATTTAACCGTCGGTGTGGCCGCACCAAAAAATGATGCGGCGTGTTTTTTCACACAATTTGGAGGAATATTCTGCTTTCTCGACTGGCCACACTAATAACTATTACTTTAGCAAATGTATACTTGAAACAGCGCGTTGTCCTATTTGACACGCGAGTTACTTTAACTGACAGTTAAAATTAAAATTTAGTTCACGGTTTTGAAACAGACGGCCCTAATATAAAGATTGGTTAATAATAAATAGTGGCGGTAATTACAGTTGAATCGGTCACCATAATATCCTTTATGCAGGAACATAATATGTGTATATGTAGATTCAGCTTTAGAAAAAACATTAATTTGATTCTTTCCGGTGAAAATTAAACAACACATAATTATAGCTAAAGTACGCATAGTAAAAAATCTGACTGAATACCATTTCTTCGTTTGGACTACCCTATACGGTATAAGGTACCCACATTATTAAATATCACTCAGCAATGTTTTTCTTAAAAACATTATTTCCAAAAATCTTTTTCATGTTGTGACTTGTGTTTTCTGGTGACAGATTTCTAACTTGGTCTTTTTCTGCCCATTATTAACCAAATAATTCATAAACAATGTTGCTAATCAGAGCACTGCGGACAGAAATGTCCGTCCACTGCCAGATCTAGGCAGATACTGTGATTTTGGCCGGTGTAAAATGCGTGTCCGGCTGGCGGTAATATATGCAAACGCGAGCTCGTAAATTTATTAAAATACTGTACTTTTTAAAAATTTTAAAGATGTGGAATTAATACTCGTCTGTTAGAAAAGGGATGCTTAAATGGTATGAACATGTGGAGCAGACGAACGAAGAAATGAGTGTAAGAAGAATATATGACAGGAAAGTGAATGGTAGAAGAAGTCAGGGACGTCCGAGGTAGACATTGTGGTCAATGAATCAAATACTTGAGATGGTTCACGTCAAGAATCAGAATAACAGAAGAGTATATATGAGACGATGTATGAATGTGAATGAAGCAAAGAGAATGTGCCAAGACAGAGTTGTATGGCGGTCTATCCTTTCTGCCTATCTCTGTGAAGAAACAGAGTGATTTTTTTTTGTTTTCGCCATTTTAATATGTTGTTGTTTGTTTCAGGATATTGGCAGTCTCCCCACGACGTCCTGGGCATGGCGCGCCTGCGGGGGGATACCCTGAGGAGGTTGGAGGTGTCGGCCCTGATCCCCCCGGGGGTGCAGACCTGCGAGCCCTTCTACTCCCCGCGGTGGAAGCCCCTCAGCGAGCCTCTCCACCTCACGGAGACGTACATGCAGGTATACATACATATGTATATATGCACAACATGCATCAATATTTTTTGACATATTGTTAAATCGGCATATAAAGTACCGGGCCAATTAGGCAAGGCTTTTGCTTTTTCAAAATGGTGAATTATTGAGGAGAGTAAGGAATTAACCCGGGTCTTCAGGAGATCCATGTTGTAGGAGGGAGGAAATACAGAGGCCGGCAAATTATTCCGCAGCCGACCTGTTGAACACAGGAACGCCACTACCGAAATTTTACGACTGAATTTTAATTAATTTAAACTTCAATTAATTTTTTATCCTGATGATGCTTAGGCTAGGCGAAACCGGTCATTCGTAATAATTAATTTTTGCGGTTTTTAACAAAGTTATTGTTTTATTTCTTTTAATATGTCAAACCACAAATTGATTGTTTTTTATGTAAAAATCATTATCCTTTTAAAAAGTTTTATAGCACAAAATCTAATTGTCGGCAATAAAAATACCGCTATTTTGTTTTTCGGCCATGCGAGCTCTTTTGTTGTCGTTCCGGCTATAAATAAGTGTGACAGAGAAAGAGGCATGAGATGGCCTTTGATTTCTTTGTTCTTTCAGAAAATGAAGTGCTCCCTACTCTTCCCCTGGAAGCCGATACAGGGGGATGACATTCACCCTTCCTTGATCTCAGACCCCGATGAAAATCCTGGTTATGTCCAGGACTATGTCTTGAAAATCATCCGCTGTGACATCACCTAAGAAGACTGCAAAACGCCAAAGTAACAAGGTATACAACATTACAACAACTCGATGTATACTCCTCCAATATAAGTTACATCATATCTGTCAACATACATGTTGTGATATTAACATTACATGTATCATCAGCAAAGTAATGTTGCTAACTAAAGTCGACATTTGAGTCAACAAATTAATATAAGGAACAACATTATAACAACATGACATGCTATTCCAAAATATGTTACAACATCATATCTGTCAACAAAAATGTTGCATTCTTAACATTTGAGTTAAAAATATTATTTAAGATATATAACATTACAACAACATGACATTCTATTCCAAAAAATATGTTACAACATTGTATCTGATAACAAAAATGTTAATAATGTGATCTTAATATTGCATTATATGTTATATATTATTATGTAACATAACGCTGCCAATTAAAGTTGACATTGAGTCAACAATGTATTTTAAAATATATGTGTAAATGAAGTACATAGATATTATTTTTGTCAGCACAGATTTTGAGTTATTATGATGACATCAAATCTGTCAATATGTCTTGTATGTAAAATAAGACTGACATTTTATCTGTCAGTAATAGATCTTGTGAAACGAATTTGACATCGATAATGTCAGTGACAAATATTCTAAAATGAAAATGATATCCGTAAAGTAAAAAATATGTCTGCAAATTTTATTTATTTAAAAAAATGCTAGTCAAGCAGCATACACTGTTTCCGAGGTGTCGATAACTTTCTTTGAATAAAGCTTTCTGTCACATTTAAAGGTGAGTCGAAGTAATATATTTTAAAATCTGAATAAATGAAAATTGTCCACAGCAAAATTTTCCATCAATCTTTTTTTTGCCCTTGACAAATAATACATTGTCAAATTTTAATGCAAAATGGCAGTATTTGTTCAATAATTTTATTCCTGATGCAACAAGGATAAAACATATTAATTTTGATGAACTACACTATCTAATGCATTATTTTTTTTAAATTATAGAGTAGAAAAAGCACAACTAATAATTTTTTCCACCACTGATTTTAGTTATACGGTGAAACTCTCTTACGAAGTTTTCCAAAGGACAGGAAAAAGTGGGGTACAAATTTGCCAATTTTTGAAAGGAAGTTCTTTTCTAGTATTGTATTTATATATACTGTATTGTGTATTTTAAAATTCCATAGGTAAAATTAATCACGAAATATGTCATTGTTTTCGGCTACAACAATATCAATACAATATTTTTCAGTCATAACAAACTCAAAATCTCCAGCAGCCACCGATAAACAAGTAAATGTTCATTTTCATCGAGATAAAGTTGGATATTGATAAAGCTGTAATGCTGATGTCGGCGGGTAGGTAGATATCAGCTGCGAAAAAAAACAGTATTCAGTAGCATAAAACTGGCAAAAATTAATCAAATGTCAGATGCAGACTTTGCTGTAAAAGTCAATAAACGTCAATAAAAGTCAATAAAAGTCAATAAAGGTCAATAAAAGTCCATAAAAGTCAATCAACACTCATAAATTCAGTGACTTTCAGCAAAAAGGGACATTTTCAGGTATTTTTCGCCACTAGTTTTCATTTGTGATGGATTCACCCTCAAAGTTCTTTGGCGGGAAGCAGGTGTAGCTGTAAAATTTCTTATGTGAGAAAAAATTGTGTGTTTTACAGTTTTTTGTATGGAATTTCAAGGGACCGGAAAATGAAACGTATTAAGCGTGAAAACTTCATAAGTGGGAACTTCTTAAACGAGTTTCACTGAATTATTAAAATTTTTGCTTGCTTGTAAAAATGTTTTTTGGGGTTTAATTAAATATTACCTTTTTTTCTTCTAGAAGTATGTACATAGATACATTGTATGTAGAATGTTATTTGATAACATCTTTTTAGTCAACATTTCAAAGACAAAATGTTTGCTTGTACTTACTTGAAGTGCAGTCCACATTGCAGCCAAGAAAATGTAGTAGAATATAAAAAAAATATTTTTCAATATATTTTAAGTGTTGAATAAACAAGTCGTACTGTTGTGAAATGGTTAAAAATCAAACCTAATTGTCACAAATATTTCTTGAATTCATATATTCGCTTTGCATTATTTAAATAGAGTTAATTCTAGACACTGTAGAAAGTAGAAAATAAAAAATATATATATTAAAAAGTTTTATCGTAGATAACTTGCACATCAATTTTATTTTTTTAAATTTACTTCTTTCTAATTGAAATAAACTTACAGGTGTACCTCTCTTATTTGACAATTTGTATTCTAGATCATTACTGTAAATCGTGTATTTAATTTGATTTTTGTTTTGCTAAATATCTACCGGTTTTTTTATGGCAAATGAACGTAGACTGGTTGAACACTCTTAAATAAGGAGAATTTTTACTATTGGCATAATTCCTTAATGATCTTACGTAATGTCTTTGATAACAGAGGAGTTTGCCTCTTTGACTGACAAATCTTTTTGCAAAATATCTCTCTATTCTGTGCTATACTGTTCCTTGGAATTTTACAGACAGTAGAAATTCTTTTAAGTCTGCTACTACTGTTCATTTATGTAAATTTTCAATTCGGCTAAATAATCGAGATATACCTTTTTTACTAGGTGTTCTCTTAGAACTATCAAATGCAAATAATTTTATTATTTTTTATTTATAATTTTATTAATGCAAGCATATGTTTATTACAATTCTAATTATTTACTTAGAAAATTATGATTACCTACATCGTAATCATTGTTGTTAAATGTTGTTGAATCACATTTATAAAAACATTTCAACATCATAAAGCGTTATTAACATTTATTTGTTAATAATAATGATTATTTAAAATATTCTTACTTCCCTATCTATTTTAATGAAAGAAGGAAGTAAAAAAAAACATGTTTGCATATTTTATTTATCTTATGTAATTTTACAGATAAAATATTGTTGAATCTTATTTATAAACTATTTCAACAAATTAATTTTAGCTATAACTTTATTTTAATTTCCCTCACAAATATCTGGTCAAGTAGTGTTTTTTTCCGAATTCAACTAATTGTTTTAAGGATAGTTTAACATAGCTTTTAATGGATGCTGTAAGCTGGATGTAGATCTGTAATGTGTTAAGAATATTAATATGTTTGAAAATTCTATCGAAATTTGTTAAATATGCATCAAATTTCGTTTCTACCACTTGAGAATTTTCATGGTTTTAAACAGTTATTTCTATAAACTATTTAAAATATCCCATTTTCTGTACATGTACCACTTAAAACATATATGTCATTTTATTATCATGTTTATTTTTTTTCTTTCATCAACTTTCATGTGTCAATTTATTTTTTAATATTGATTTTTCTTGGAGTTGACTGAAATTTTTGTTTATTTTAGCTTCAAAATTTGTACCCACATATGAAATTTTTCTTCATTGAAAAAATTCATTTGTTTTCTACGATCTCAAAGTAAAATAAAACTGTGACACGGTTGTACACGTACATACCGTTTGAGGAGAGGATGTTTAAGAATTACATATTATCTAACATTAAAAATAAACCAAATGGTATTGAACTGTTATGCTCAAAACCTTTATTTTTGCTCCCTAAAGGTGGCCATTGTGAATCAATTGGGAAGTTTTCTTATTTATTTATGTCAATGATTATTATGACAATGTAATGCAACTAAACATCATCTATGACATTTATCTAGTCTCTGGTTAGTCTCAATACAACAATCAATGTTTAATATTGAGTTTGAACTCGTTGAATCTCTATTACACCTATCAAAAGTCTAACTTTGACAGTGAAACGAGTTTACAATAGTTAGACAGATAGTTTCAATTTTTCATCAAATGAAAATCATAATCACCACTACGGCACTACATCTTATGTGAAGATTCGGCCTCCTCTACAAATGCTTTCCTCTGGCTGCTGTCCCTCGCTATTCGCCTACAATCCTCGGTCGTTCTGTCCTGCTCCAATCCTCTTTCGCGCGGTCAGTTCACATCTTCGGTCTGCCTCTAAATCGCTTCCACCGGGAATCCACTTTGTACTGATTTTCGAAGTCCTGTTAACTAGCATTTTTCAGATGTCCCGGTCCATCGTGGTCATTATTAACCACTTGTGTGCCAGCAATCTCGACACTTATTTTATCTGTGAAAATGTTATTCACCACTGTGGAAGTGTCATCGACCTTGAAATGACGATTTTCAATGTCATTATTATATTTATTTACAGGAAAACGTCATATTATTTTATGTTCATTCTCAAGGACACTTATTTAGCTTTATGAAAATATAATGAAACCATTCAAATCTCTTTGGATTTCTTTATTTAACTTTTTATATAAAATGAGGAAGAGAAAAAAAAACATTTCTCTGAATATAATAAGTGTGTAACTATTCTGGAAGAACTGTATATAGTGTATACTTACAATTTTGATAACACAAACACATTATCTGGTAACACAGTACAATTTACAAAAACATCATTTTTCAAAACAACAGTGGGTAATTACGAAATTACTGTCAGCTAGCGTACGTCGTGCAACACTCCATTTTATCGCTGGCACTTGAGGGGATTTGTATTCGACGGGAACATGACATTCCGATGGTTAAATGAAAATAATTGAATGATTCCGCACAGTTTTATGTCAGGGCCAGAATATATTTATTTTAACTGTAAATCGTTGCTCAGAAAACTTCCCGTTAAATGTTAAAATTTAATTTATTTTAAAATCCTAATAAGATGTGTTTTCACATTTATACTAAGACAAGAGTTAAAAGAATAACATTTATAATGCCATGTCACCATTAAAGACTCGAATTGTGAGGTTGTACAAATATCCTCCTGCAATTTATATGTATTATCTAACAGTTTTTATTTTAATAAAATCCAAAAGACTGAATTAACATTCTTCAGTGTGTATGAACTAATAATCTATGTTGAATAGGATTCCTTCGTTGCATAATCGGGTTTTGCCTATCTTGTCATCATTTACAACTTTTCTAAATGCATGCATAGTGCAATTCTTTGAAATTTCGAAAATGTTAGACAGCTAAAATGTCAAAAAACCACTCTGAAATCTGCATTTCTAATTAAAACAACAACGCTTATTACAGTGTAACCAGAGATGTACATAAGTTGAAAATTATACAAGATTTATACGATCGTTGAATTTAATGTGCATGTTTTCACATTGCTTTGTATTTTTGAAGAAAAGTAAAACTTATCAAGTTGAAACATTTAAAAGTAATTATTATCGTATCTTCTCGTTGATGTACATAGGAACGTACGTGTTTAAAAATGCTTTGTGGATTTCATTTTATTGAAAACTCGAATTAAATACAACGTGTATCATCGCCCCAATAGCAAAAGGGCACTTGTACGATTTTGACAGTTTGGAGTTATGAATGCGGTTAGCTTTATAAGACAACTGTATTTCAATTTTTTTTAAATATGTCACATGACGTCTAAACTTCATTTCAAAATAATGAAAAACAACCTAAACATGTTTTATTTCACTTCGCAAACAGTTAAATGCGTCGTACTCACAAGTCGATTTTTGCACAAGTGATCTTTTGCTTTTGAGGCGATGATATGTAATTATTTCGAATGTCAGTCTTTCGGTGTGTGGTACATAACAAAATATTTCACAACATTGATATATTATTTTTAATTTGTTGTGAAAAACCATGGTACTTACTAATTTTTAAAATATTGTTTGTAAAAGGAATTTAGGTCTAAAATTTCTATTACATAATAATGTACGTATGTCTTTCAATTTGTGAAAACGTATCTTCTGAAATTCTTTTGATTTTTATATGTGTAATATAACATTTCAATATGTACTGAAGTAAAGAAACTCAATATAATTTATTCCCGAACAACTACATGTGTTATAGGGACAACCCGTCTGCATATTTTTTCAAAATTTTATTTGAGTCAAAACTTTTTGTTGTGTTTCTTGTGATTTTCCACAAGTTTTATTTATTTACTTTTTTTTTATTAATTTATATATTGTATCATTATTGGCGTTTGTATTGAGAATAAAATTCGTAGGAAGGAGGGTTGTTAAAGTTTAGATAGAGTGATGGAATGTTTTATCAAAGCTCAAATGTAATAATGTCTTATAGTAAATTAAATATATAAATATCACTTTTACAATTCCAAAGTCACCTTTCATCCTTCCTTAGATATTCCAATATCCGTGTGACAATCCACGTCAACCGCAAATGACTTAAAGTTAAAGTTATTTTTTTCCTGTACTGTCTTTTTAAAAATCTCATTTATGTCAGAAAACTCAATTCAATTATTTTTAAAAACATCTAGACATAAAGCAAAGCTATAAATAATTCAGATGTCACATATAACATTAATTTTATTATGAACTGCGATGGCGGAATAATAGACAGTTGAAGAAGAGGCATTGGACAACCGTTCACTCTTTACTCTCTTCTCGCTCTCTCGTGGCGTTTCTTTCACTTGCAAAATTAAATAGATTATGACTTAGAAAAGTTGTAAAAAATGGTGTGTTTTTATCAAGCAATTCATGTGAAGTAACAAATTAAAATACATATTCAGAATTTCACGTATCAGTGAATTTTTTATTCAACAGTGTAATAAATTATCTTCATATGTATAGTGATTTGTATTGCATGGATGGCAATATATAAAGAAATTGGATGTGCATTTTAAAATAGTATCAATATTAATAATATTTTCTTTCTCTCTATTTGGTTTTCTTGAATTTATCATTATCTAAAATTCATTTCATAACAATTCCAATTTGTGTATAAAAAAACTGAAAAAAAATTATAAATTCTTTCCAATTTGATTCATTGTCAATTAAAATATATTGGCTTTCAAGTTTTTTTTGTGGTTTTTGTATATTGTTTTTATCAGAAAGGTATTTTTTTAAATGTTTTTATCATTGTGTTGGTAAATTTTTTTATTACTTCTAAATTGTCTTTATTTAATCCATAGAAGGATCAAAAGATTTTATCTCATTCTTCATTCATTTTTGTAGTTTGCTCTTTTTATTGCTTTTACTGTAATTACAGCCTGGGGGAAGAATGAGTAACGTGAAAACTTTTCAAGTCCGAAATAGTTTTTATGATAAAACTTTTTTCATTTCTGTGAAAAATAATGTCAGATTTTTGGATGTGTCCTACTACCAACCAAACCGCCTAATCTGAAATCAAACTAATTGTTTTTAACAGCTTTCAATTATTATTTGTAGCGATTCGTGTACCCTTTTTGTCTTCCCAGGCATTAGTATATTTTTAATTAGGGGAACATTTTTTAATTATTAGATTTAGTGGTGTCAGATATATGTAATATTATTATTATTAATCGTAGAACATAAGAATTATTGATGATTGAATTGTAATTATTATAACCAAACACACAATTAAATGTTCTGGGTATAGTATACTGTGACAATACAATGTAATACTGCCCATATTGTAACTGTTTACACATAGTCAATTTAATTGTGTCTAACTATTAATACACTGACGATATGTATATTATGACAACTGTATTTTTCCTAACAGAGAATTGGTTTGCATATTACAAATTTAAACACAAAGTCATAAGTATTGCGATAACAGAGTATCGGTGTACATATTGCAACAACTCTCGTAATCATACACAAATTTTAATGGTATGTATTCATATTGTAAGTGATAACAGAGTATATTTGATGATATGTATATTGTGTGCAATATCACACAGATAATATGTATTGTAATTCATAATATAAGGGTCCCCCATTCACAACCGCTCCAAACGTGAGATTTGGGGGTGTCACCATGCCGAATCTGCCTGTGAATGCTGAAATTCTTTGCAATTTGCGTAGAGTAGTCAGTGAGGCTGGATTTCTTCCATCCGCGTCAAAATCCAAGCAAGCGCGGCACTGCGCCACACCTCCATACCTACCGTGAATATGAATACCGTTATCTGCACCGACCGCTCCATGCCAATGTCTTTGTGAATGTGAAAATTTAGCTCCATATATATATATATATATATGTCAGTCGCTCACATGTTCTTGGAGAGATTGCACGTGTCCGTCGTTTATTTATTTCACATTATATTTACTTTTATGAAATGTAATTTATAAATGGAAACAGTCTAATATGAAATAATAATAAGGGCAGGAGGGACTTTTCTGGTCCAACGAGCGGCACAGCGATCTATCATTAATAAAATCCCTTCACATCTGAAACTGTGAATTGTCATCCTTCGGTCCAAATGTAGCAAAATATCTAATATATTTTAGGCACGACAAATTCAAAAAAAATTGTTAAAAAAGTCGCCCGATAATTTATTACAAGTTTCTCTTCGCTTTTATTTCTTTTTGCTCTTAATTTTTTTTTCCATTTTTTTACTCTTGGGTTTCTTTTTCTAAATATAAATACAGACAGCTAAAAAAATTCTTTTGAATCCTTTTTCCTCTGCAACTTTGACAACCTCGCTGCAAAATGGCTTCTCCGCGATTTGTGTGGCGCGGCTGTGAATGGACATGTAGACACAACACAATCTACATTGGAGTGCCCCCAATTGGGGTGGTTGTGAATGGGGCCCTTAACTGTAACTACGTATGTATTTTGAAAATGTTCTGTCATGTAATGGTTCTGACATTGTTCTGTTTTGCATGTATGGCACCAACTGTAACCACTTTGACAAAGTTTTGGCATTGTAAATACAGACATACCGTCACAGTAATGATATTTTTATGTACAATAATTATAACCATACTGGCAACTTTTATATATTCCAATACTGACTGTTATAAAATATCTGTTATTGCAAGCATATTATAACTGTAACTATTCTGACACTGTTGTGTTATTGCAAATACCAAAATACTGTTTAACGGTACTGTAAACAGACTATGCAATGGTATTTGTAACCATTCTAATAATGGTCAGTTATTCATACATATTGTAGTTGGAACCATTCTCAAAAAGTTATGTTACCTATTCGTATGTTGTGACAATAGGCACCTTAAAAAATCGTAATGTAACATATACTCTGTTATCGTATGCCATTTTGACAATGTTATTGTAATATACACTCTGTAATGGTATACATATTGTGACTGTAACCATTCTGACAGTGTTCTATAATGCATGTTGTAACTGTTACCTTTCTGAAAATGTAACGGTATAGGAACTACAAGCTATGTTACGGCGATAAGTATGGTATGCAGATTGTTACTGTAATCATCCAGACAATATAATGGTACGCTTATCGTATTGGTGACACGGTACAGAAGACGCTATGGTATGTGTATGTATAGCATAGGGTATTTGAAAGGGGATCGTATGCTGGGAGTAAAGAAACACTCTCAATAACTTAAAATTGCACCACAGGACAAACGTGGTGTGTGAAAATGTGATAGCTTCAAACTTCGGAGTTTTACTGTTTGCAGAATTTTAAAACGCTTAAAAATATGAGAATGTTATTCTGTCTGTTGTTTTACAGTAAACTATCGATATTTTGAAAAAGATGGGGAGGGAGAAGAGGGAAGTTTTTGTTTTTTTAATTTGAATACCTCACAAGAGTCCCAATTGCTCCCGACCGTCTGGAGTCGATGGGGCTATGGCATCCTCAATTGGGGTATGTCATGAGGCTGAAGGGAGTGGTGATGGGAAGGAGATTGGGAAGATAACGGTCATCAAACAACGTTTCGGTTCTGAATGGTGGTCTTTCACCAGGGCTATAGTCTATGATACTGAGAGTCAGTGGCGGTTCATAACTTTTGAGCGTGCTTCAAGCAATAAGATGACATTATCGATGTTGTTGTAGTTGAAAATAATAGTTATTTTAATAAATCATTTCCAGCTTTAACATCATTCATAATGTCGTATTTTTCAATCTTCGCACTCATTAAAAATTCACAAACTGCCACCGCCGAGAGTATCTGCCATTGTGTTTAAAATTCTGCAGCGGTGAATTTCCGAAACGCGAGCCGACAACGAGTACCTTGAATCTGCTTGAGGTCATATCTAGTTGAAAACGGAGCAACAAGGCGCAAACACCTGTGATATTACTATGCGGCTGGCCAGCCAAGCAAGAAACAAGACTAGAGCGGACAGCCAACGTGAACTAGCACCGTACGCTCCTCTCGTAGGTAGGCTGCTGCAACTTTTGCACGGATAACATTGCCAATCATGTTTATAATACAGACCATTTTCTTTATATTGATAAATTTAAAAAAAAATACTATGTCGACATATGCATTGGTTTCAGTTCTTCTATTAGCTAAGTTTCCCATCAATGCACAAGTAACATTTTCTGCTTATAGTAATAGTAGTAGGAAGAATTCAAATATTTTCAGGTTATCTGTACACATTAAAAAAGGTTGCATTTATTGTGTTCAGTGATGTAAATAAAACACAAAAACTTTGTGCAGTCTGTAACAAAGTCTACATATTTAATAAAAAAAAAAAATTATGTCTATGGCAACACCGACTTTAGAACTATTATAGTAGATTCAAATGTGAGGTTATGTTCGACTTCCGAATCTGACAGGTCGACTTAAATAGGAAAAAAATCACACTTCAATTTAATAAAAAAAAATGCTAAAATTGTGCAATTTTTAATAAAATTAGATTATTTCGCTAAGTGTTTACAACGATAAGGCAAAAATAATACAGAACATCCTGAAAAGACAATGAATTATTATTTTAAAATACTTATAAGAAATAACAAGTTTGTATATTAAATTTCTTCTAATGTGATTTAAATTTTTTTACGATTTAAAAGATTATAGCGCCCTCTATTTTTTTTTGATTTCATTGAAGGGACTATACGTCACTTTCTATGTTGATTATTTTGTTCAACAAATTGATAAAGGCTGTATAAAACATGAACCGGTAATTCGATTAAAGATTATAACTGTTTTTTCCTGTCGTCTAATTTCACGCCTAATTTCTGCGATGACAGTTTTTTAAATGATAAAATGCCGAGTATTTGAAATACTCGTGAATGTAACGCATCCACCAAACGTTGCGGCGGCCTCCGAAAATGCCTGAATGTCAAAATAGTATGGCATGTTATACTTAGAAATATATTTTAATATCGTGCTCGTATATCGGCAAACTAAAGAAGGTTGATAACGAATGCTGACATATTTAATACCTGAAACATTCCTCACGAAAGGATTAAAGAACGGTCGTAACCTGCTGTATTTGTTTTTAAACATATCTTTGCTCTAGACAATTTTTATTAATTTTAAAAAATTTTTTTACCCTTCTTACTTTCTGTTTATGTTCATCTCCTTATTTATCTCAGTATTTTTCTGTTTAATGCTGGATGAAGGCCTCTACAAGTTTCTTTTATATTTTAACTTGTCCACTGTATTATCAAACTAACTGGATGGTAATTTTTTTTTTTTACTTTTAAAGTAACTTTATTATATTTTTACATTTTCTGTTTTTGTTTTCACACTTTATTTATTTTCTATAATTAACAACCAGCCTTACTAGTTTTACTAGCTGCCTTCCTTGAGTTTCAATACTATTTTTTCTATATGAAATGCATACTGGAATTTTAGATAAAACGTTTTAAGATGCCTTCACTGGTTTTCAACTGCACCTATCCTAGATATTTTAGTATATATTTCATAGAATTTAAAGATTACAGATTAAGTATTTTATTCACTGGAAACCTTAAACATTTTCCTAAGTCCCACTCATATAGAATTTACAGAAAAACTTTTTGTAGAATTTGCTTGTACATAGTAGAAGTCTACAAAGTGGTGTTTAGCGCCATTTTCGAGTTCTGATCCTTAAGAGTTTAAACTTCATATCTCGTGTGAACCTTATGTACGTGGATTTTACTGTAGTGTAATTCAGTGGTGTTAGGAATAACCTGATAAGTACAACACGATATTTTAATATGTTAGATCTTTTATGATTGTCCACATAATCACATGATCATGGTGTTTCGGGTGTTAACAAATTAAATACAGATATCAGAATTTTACCATTCGAATATAAATGCATCAGTAACCATATTTTTACACTTAAAATAACCAAAAATGCAGTTATCAGGTATTATACATTATTATAACCAAACACCAAATTTATTTCTTTATCGAAAAGAGGTATAGTATAATAAAACTTCTCGTAACGATCTCATATTGTAACAAATAAATACAGCAGGGTTACGAACTGATTGATTGAATGAGGCTGATTGATTGATTGATAGTCCACGCAAAGCCAATGTGATAAGTTCGGCATTTTAACCCTTCTGCGTCTCAGACGAAATCCCTAAACTAACAACTTGAATATTGTATGTGCAAAATGTTAACTGAGAATACAACATATAGACTGTTATCCAAGATTATATTATACGGAGAATGTTGTGGCGAAGTGTAATTTAAAAATAAAAATATTTCCAAAATGTAACAACTTTTTTTATTCCAATAACATATTAAAGTTTTGTGAACGATGATCAATTGAATACTTGAAACTTTAAAGGGTGTAAGTGCCAGAAAAAATAAACTTTTTTATTCATGAAATCGAAATTACATTAGATAATAATAATATTTGAATGATTTCAACGGTTCCAGCGAACAATGTCAGATGTGCAAATGGAAATTTCTTCTCAGAGCTGTTTAAAGTTTCATTTCTACATGTTTAGAGTTTCACGTCTACATTTTTTTTGAGATAAAGGAACATGATGTTGTTTTTGATATTTTGCATAAATTCCTGTTTATTTAATTGAAAAACCATATTATCGCTACCAGTACAGCTCTAATGCAAAGTTACGAATTTGCACATCCGACATTGCTCGTTGGAACCGTCGATTTGTATAATGTCGTTTTTGTGAAAAATCACTTCAAGGGCGCTGTACAAATCTTACTTTCTAGGGTTTGTACTAGCCGGTAGGTACTATCCGGCTAGCTTCGATTTTTATTTTTCGCTCTATTCTGTCGAGTCTTTAATCAATCTTAAATCATATGGCAGTTTATTCCAGGCTTTAGGGCCTGACACGCCGAAGGCACGCTCACTGAATTTAGTATCTGGTGTGCGCTTTGGTTCCTTCAACCTTCCAATAGCTGATGACGTCACTGATTTAAGAGTTGACTCTCGTGAATTGGAATTTTCAGGGATGAACACTTCCTACAGGTAAACCAGAGCCATCCCATTAACGGGGATAAAGGATTAAAAATACTTTTCTCCACTTTAAAAATCATAGTCGTATTTTAAATATTTTGTAAAACATACAATGGGACGGTCAGAAAAAGTAATATTTATGATTAGATTTTGATACATACCAAGCCTATGTAAATTTATAAAATATTTAATAAATATTTTTCTATTTAAAACATTATGTTTATCGTATGGCGTAATAATACTATCATTATTTTGAATTAATAAATAATAACTCTCCGATGTCCCTCTCGCCCTTAATTGATTTAAATACCATCCAGCAAAGCTTGAAGTGGATTCTTTCGGGACATTTGAGCCAGTAAAGTTTTTTTAGATGCTCTGAAATATGGGAGTATTTAGATACGCCGGTGATAAGTTTTGCCACAGCGTTAAAAACAGATTGTAATTTGTTGATTTGATAGTTGGGGAGATTTGCATATATTCCATTGCAATAGTCTAGACGTGAAACAACATACAAATTAACTAGCAATTTAGTCGCCTCTGTATGCAGGTTTCTGCGCACTGATTTAATTCGCCTTAATTGGAAGAACCCTGTGCTTACAGATCTGTTCACTTCAGTTTTAAGGGAAAAATCAACATCCAGATTGACACCCAGTAGTTTAATACATGTCTTGGGAGTGATGTCACTTCCTGAAATAGTTATTGGGGATATGTCAATATTATGCAGATGTCTGCTTGTGCCGGTCCAGAGAAATTCAGTCTTTGATGGATTCACCTTCAATCTATTTGAGGTCATCCAGTGAGTAATTTCTTCAAGAACTCAACTATGCGAGTTTTTAGACTGTCTATTTCTCCTGGTAAGCAGTAAAAGTAAACTTGCTGGTTATCAGCATAGCAATGGGATTGAAGACCAAATCAGCGACATCATTATGAAGAGGATAAAGAGTAATGGGCCCAAAACGGTCCCCTGGGGTACTCTAGATGAAAGGGTTGCATAGTTTGATTGGTGTTGCCCCACCTCCACGGCTTGCAAAGATGTTAGTCAATTCTTAACGCCACAGTTCAAATCAAAGGGCATCATATTGTATTCCGGAAACTTTAAAGGATGTAAGTGCCATAAAAATAAGAACACATTTTTATTAATGAAATTTATAGTAAGTACATACTATCCATTTAATATTCAAAAACGTATTCCTTTTTTCTGGCACTTATACCATTTTTAGTTTTCGGTATTCAAGTTATGATCTGTTTTTTAAAAAAATTTATTAAACACAAATGTCAAAAATGCAGTGTGGTAGTGCAGTGGTCGGCAAAGTGCGGCTCCCGAGCCACATGCGGCTCTTTGGCCCCTTAAGTGCGGCTCTAGCACAAAAATCTACGAGCAGGCGCAACAGTCTTGTCTACAGTGGTCGGAGCTTATCGTGTCTGTAAATCGCGGGCGCCTTTCAAAGGTACCTTCCTGAAGAATAAAGTTGTCTCATTCTCCATTCAGCTGCACACCCAATAGGTATTTTTGTGATCAATTTTTTCACTTCCCGAGCCTGCTATCGCCAAGAAAATAATTCCTCCATTGACAAACACTATTTCAAAACGACCATTTTAAATATGAGGGAATAATTTCTCAGCAGGTTTCAGGAATTTAAAAACAGCAGAGCGACCTTAGCATGTGTCAAAAACCCTCTTAATGCTACGATAACAGATTTGAAATTTTCTCATTTTGGCATTGACATTGGTAACTTTGAAATACAATTGCTGGATTTAAAAAAAAAAAAAACAAGGAATTATGGAGCTCTAAATTTGAACGTCTTTATGTTGATTTGAAAAAACTCTCATTTGCTCTTCTTTTCCTTTTTGGTTCTACATATTTATGTGAACAATCTTTTTCAAGCATGAATTTTATCAAGAGTAAACTGAGAAGTCGTCTTATTGATGAGAACCTGGAATCGTACCTAAAATTAAAAAAAAAACAACAATACACAAACCTAACATACTCAAACATTCCAAGGAGATGCAAGAACATTGTTCGTATTAAGTGTTTGTCAGTCATTGTCTTGAATTAAATTTATGGATACCTTACTTTTATAATATTTTTTATCAATAAATAAAATCATTGGTAAGTACAAAATCAAGTTTCATTCAGTGTACCCGTAGGTCTAAAATTATAATAAAGGTTTACTAAATTAATAAACAGATTTGGCTCTCAAAATTTTTTTTCATCATTGTAATGTACATATTTGGCTCTTTGGCGAAAAAGTTTGCCGACCACTGTGGTAGTGGAATTATTTATTTCTATGGAAAATGTGATGTGATGACATTTTCACAATGAATGTTTTTATCCATGAAAATGCTAATGTTAAATCACAAAAGATGGGGCCACTTGTGATATCCACAGGGTCAGCAATTGTATACTATTATAGTATCTGAAAGTACTGTACAATACATGCAAATACTGAGAGGCTAATTTAACCCTGGCTTTAATGGAGCTCCCGTCCCTGAGCTGGGCACAAGGTTACACCGAGCGTGTCAAAGTAAGGCTTCTTGGGAAGATTGATACTATTAAAGGAAATTTGATTATCTTTTTGATCCATTTTAGTAGTATATAATCATAAACAATTTGAATTAATTAATTCATTTGAATTCACACCCGGGCGCCACGGTTTCAATCCCGCTGCTAGCTAAGTCATCCACCATTGCTCTGGCAATAATTTGCACTTATAATGATGGTTAGTAGAAGAAAGGAGTGTAAGAAGAATGTATGACGCGAATGTGAATGGAAAAAGAAGCCGGGGACGCCTGAGGAAGACATGGCACGATCAAGTGAATCAAATATTTGAGTCGGGCCATGTCGGAAGTCGGAATAATAGAAGAGAATGTATGAGACGATGTATGAATGTGAATGAAGCAAGAAGTGTATGCCAAGATCGAGTTGTTTGGCGGTCCGTCCTCTCTGCCTACCCCTGCGGCGAAACGGCGTGATGGTTAGTTAGTTAGTAGAAGAAATTCAAATAAATAAATTGTAAATACGTAGTAACATTTGAATGCATTTATTTAAATAAAATTTGTTCTAATTTCATTACTACATCAATATTTTTCTATTACTCCCATAATATACAACTAATCAACACCGAAGTACTACTGTTATAGAAATACATCACTTCACAAGAAATTTTATCGATACACAAAAGAGTCATAAAAAATATTTAAATTTGAAAGCTGCATTTTAAAAACATTCGCTGTATATTAAAAACCGGAATTTCACCTTTTTCAGTGAATCATTTGTCAATACTTTAAACTAATTACTACATAACGTAGTCTCAAACCATTCATTTGATAAACATGCTATTTGTTTCTTCTGTTAATTGTGAATTACTTAAAATTATAAGAATAAAATACTTTCATGTGTAAGGTACAAGATTATGTAGAATGTATTTATGTATGTAGAATATATTAAAAAAATATATACACACTACTTCTAATTTTAACAACAACAACGAATATACATAAACACATAGAAAGATATATTATTTTACATCGAAGAATGTATAACAGTTAATTCACAAGTAAAAATGGGTACATTTTTTATTCCATATTAAAACTACACATTCAATATCTATTAATAAGTAGCTAATGAAAATACAATGGGAAAATATTGTTGCTGCAAATCAATCCGATCGCCATCTTGCGAATCTATTCAGCTCCCATTCTGTGAATCCATCCTCCTGCCATTCTGGGAATTATCCTGCTGCCACCTTGAATACATCGCCCTACATTAGATTTTTGCAATGCATAAGAATAGTTCGATGGACTAGACGTGTAGAAAGAATGACAGATGACAGACCCCAAAAATTATGACTGTGTGGGTGCTCCAGTGGAAGTGACCCGGAGGCAGATTGAGGAAGAGGTGGACTGAGTGCGTGGAAGAGGATTGGAGCTGAATGGGAAGGACTGGAGGCGAAAGGCGAGGAACCAAACCCAGTGGGGAGCATTTGTGGAGGAGGCCAAGTCGAAGTACCCTTATTTTTTTTTCTGTTATAGTGTTCAAATTTGCGTGGAGACTCACATCAAACACGGCTTATTCTACAATATATACATACTTTTTATTGAATAAATACAGTCACAGAGTCGAAACCGGCAGGTAAGAGCAACCTCAAAACAATAATTTCAAATTTTTAATAAGGACAAATTATCCATGTATTATATTGCTACCTACATGATTGCATGTACTGAAATCAGGAGCTATAATTATCAAAGTAATAATTATGTAGTTATGTACAAATAATATGTGTATCACTACTATTTTTAAGAATGCTAAGACACGCAACTATAATTGAGATATCCATATTAAAAAAAATCATTTGCAGAATTAGTAAACAAAAATCATTTTAAGGACTAGTAATCAAAAATCATTGGAAGAATTAGCAATAAAAATTAATTTTAATGATTAGTAATCAAAAATCATTTGAAGAATTAGCAATAAAAATTCATTTTAAGAATTAGTAATCAAAAATCATTTGAATTAATGACCACACGAATTAGTAACCGAAAGGATATAGTTAACATATTAATAAAATGCCTGGGAAAAGGGTTTAAATTATTGTTTAAAATCTCAACTCTAGATACCCTGTGTCCTGGTAAGATATGTAAATTTTCTATCTAAATATATTGAATTTACTATATACATATAACTAATAATATACATATTATGTTACATAAATATGTACATGAACTATAAGCTAACATTTTGTCTAAACACATCTATTATTATTTTAAAACACTAACAAAGTCTAAAAGATATAAAAATGGGACACAATAATTATTTATAAAATATATATATGTGTAAGTAAACACAAATAATATTTACAATTATTTTTCAAAACACATATATTGAGTTGGTAACCACAACATTTTAAATGCATAGACTGAAAATATTTCCACAACTTTAATCAAAGAATTATTTTGTGTTTGAAAATTAATTTTCTATACATTTGTAAAGTTAACAGTAGACAATATAAATTACACAAAAATATATATGATCCCCGCTGATTCTAGGTTTATCAAAAGTACAAAGAAATATATGCAATGTGAAATGGGAATTCCTACAAATTAAATACAAAGTACTGTTTCATCTGCAAAGAAAGAATATCCTAGAAAAAATTGTAACAGCTTATAACAATAATCTGATACCAGCCGATGTTTTTATTGTGGTAGATACTCTCAGTATCACCCCGGTAAAAGATCACCATTCAGAATCGAAAAGTTGTTAGAGGTGGCTTTAGCTGAGTTTTGGTTATCAGATCTGAATAGACAGGTACTTTCTAACCTTCCTAAACTATATACTGAAAGGCAGGTCAAATCCCAGCAATGGAAGGAATGAGACAATCCAAAATACTCATAAACGGACCAAACTCCAGACGAACCAAGCAACTACTCAATATGGACAGAAACTCACTGAGGGAACTGGGGGACACCGCCACCTCAGGAGACACATGCAGCTGTTAGGAGTGGAAAACACCAATAGATGCAGGAAATGTGAAGAGGATGAAGAGACTCCAATTCATCTATGGTGCCAATGTCTCGCCTTGATGGGAAGAAGGCTCAAGTACCTGGGAAGACAGATTATGGAACCAGGAGACATAGCCGAATATCCAATGACAACCCTGGTGAACTTTATCAAAGGAACCGGGTTACTGTCAAGGAATAAGGTAAAATGGGAGATAGCACAATGGGCCCATGTAAATCATCTTCGTAGGTATATATAAAAAAAAAACCTTCCTCTTTCCCACTCCCTTCAACCTCACAACATATGCCAATTGGGGATGCCAAAGCCCCACTATCTCCAGATAATCAAGAGCAGTTTGGACTCTTGTGCGGTATTCGGATAATGAAAAAAAACTGTGGTGAAGAAATGTTGGAAAAAGTGGATTTTAATGATCAGTCGACAAAACGAAGTACAAGATGTTCGTTATTAGTTTATAATAGGTAATGGTAAATGATAAAGGTCGATGTGACAACCAACAATATATAAAATGCTTTCCAGATAACCGCTTTGATCGTTCCCCGAACGGTTTTAACGATAGAATTATTATAAAAGAACACCATTTGACTTTCGTTAATAAAAGCGCATCTTTGTTCCGCTGTCCATTCATCAGCGATCCTGTTCATTTCATCTTTCATCTTGTTTTTAAGCTGGGAAATATTGGCGCCGCCAAAATCCAACACTTTATCAACGTGGTCGGATTTTCCAGTCGTTTTACGGAAGATTGAAGCCAGGGTCATCGAGGGAAAGTTGCATTTGGCTTTGATGATTTGTCCACCACTGAGGAGGCCCATGTAAAGATGGTAAACATACGCACAAAGCAGCAGCGGCCTTTCTTCTTTCAACTCTTGAAGGTGGTCCAGATATTCTTTTACCGCTTTTCGACGGATGTAGTTCTTTTCCCAGCCGATTCCAAGATAATGGTTTAAGTCTTCTTTGCATGCAGATGTTCTGTACACAAAACAATAGCAGATAAAAATAAAATCCACATCTTACTAACGAACAAGTAACAAGTATGACGATTTTTTTAAATTTTTATATTTACTCCACACGGGATATGCCATCTTTGGGAATCTCATATGGAGGGTCTTTATGAGGAGATAAGGGAGTGAACTTAAGTCTTGAAGAGAGACATTTTGTAGAATTAAGAAACAGAGGCTGGAAAATTTTTCCACATCAGAGCCGTAAAAGCAACCCGTTCTCATGTGACATATGTTAGGAGCGCATTTGTCGTGTTTCCCGACTGTGCACCAGTGCCGAAGGGATCAATGACGCTAATTCCTCGGAGCACCTTCTATTGAAATACTAGTAGAACAAGGTCAGCATTCCCGCTTCACGACTGTGTTCTAAAGACTGCAATCCATTTGTTAGGATAGGGGAATCTATCAAACGGTCTTTCTGTAGTCAAGAATATTATGGGGCTTCAGACCAGAGGTGGCTGCCAAATTCCCTGTTCAGGCAAAAGTCACCAACCGTGAAACACAGTTTTGATATATTGAAATTTGAATGTTGTAGATAAACACTTATCAATAAAACATCAACAAGTAATTTATATTGTAAACTTTATAAACATACAAATCTTATTTCATCTTCATATTCTTAACTTTCAAATTGCTTTGTTTCTGAGGTTGGGTTTGACCTTTGTTTGAATGGAGACGAATTATATTTATCTGAGTTGAAAAAATCTTCATTCTGTATAAAAAATTTAAAGTTTCCACAGTATTATTATTTTGATTGCATTCTAGTAGCATTGAACTTGATTTTTGTCTAGTTCATATTGACAGGTTTGTACAGTTGATAGATGAAACACAGGCTTTTGCCATTAATAATTCATTCAATTAGGAATAAGTTTGAGTGAGAAATTATTAAAAATATGTTAGAAAGAAATAAACACGAATCATTTGTTTTTACCTAAATAAAATGTCATCTACAAAGAGCGCATTCATTTCGGGAGCTTTGCCATTTTTCTTTAATTCTACCTGAGTGTCTTCCAAATATTTGAAAATCTCAAAGAAAATCAATAATGCATCTGTCCAAACTGATTCGTCAGAAAGAGCTGCAAGAGAAACACAAATAATGAATCCAACAAAGGAATGCAAACAGTATAAATATAGAAGTGTGGGTATATTTCAATTCATATTTTTATATTTATTGCGTCTTTGTTCTAAAATACTTGCCTAAAACTAATTTGGAATTGACGAGCGCATCACTAACAGAATGGATCTTTCTTGTAGCTCGTCGAATTTCAGCTGTAAATAATAACTGTTGCGGGTTAGCCGGTTCAACCTTCGTATAATATCTTTGGGTCATTTTGAATTCAGGAAGCTCAAAACAATAAACAAATAGTTACTAGCGGTTCCAAACAAGCAAAAACGCGAACTGTCAGATGTCAAATCGCAACTGACAGCAGTGAAGAGTATTAGAGATGGTCGATATTTCGTCTCAGTTATTTGTCCCGGTGACTTTCCTGTCACTGGATCGCACGATAATTATTTAGATTAGGAACCGCAGAACCAGAGAAACCCATAGTTCCTTTTGGAGTGTTAATTTATTTAGTATCTAATTGCCAATCACATTACAAATAATGGCATCCTAAAATAAAGAATTTGATATACCCATTGGTACAACCCACATGGTCGAATTCACAAACCTATTTATTTACAAACATGTGCATCTCAATTCCTAATAATTTCTCCCGACTAGATAGGCCTTGAATAAATTGCACAATAGGCTAGCAGCTTGCATTATTGACGGACCGGAAACCATCGTAAAGCTCAGTGAGTTACCTATTATATTGGAACGTCAGCATAATTTGACAAAGTGCACTACTTCCACCAGAGGAAAGCAATAAGCCAAAAGGATCTTAGCGACTCGCTGGGCAATAAAAACCTGTCATAAAAATGACCCTCGAACGGACTAACGATCTCGACCAAACTGTGGGACAATTTCTCGTTGCATTGGTAAATATATTAAACGTTAGGCAATTCTTTAAATATTAATATTAAATTTACAATTAATTGAGTAGATATAAGAACATTATTGTACATTTAGATTTAGCTATTTTATGAGTGAGCTCATGTTGAATATGTTTCTTATAGATAGTTATGTTAAGCTGCGGAACAGGCCTACCAGCGGCACCTAGCGGTCGACCATTAGACATTATACACCCGTCGACCTGTCGAATTGTCGAAATGTCGACCGTTAACTAGGGAACCGTTGCAACATTTCTGCCAGACGGGAACAGGGAGAACTATATCCCTACGACAGATGACAACCAGCAACAGGAGGAGCTGATCGTCATACCAGTTGAGTTCAGAATCCCGGCTCAGGAGGTTGCCCATCTTTGCCCTTCGGAGAGGGCGCCCAGGCCATAGGACACTTCCGCCCAGGAAGGTACCCATTTCCACTGCAGGAGGAAGTCTTAGTTCCTCCCTTCGGCGAATGGCCAGGGTTGACTCCACTACTCCAGCTTGGAAAGTTGTCTCATCTCCGCCTTTTGGAGAGGCCGTCCAGGCCACGCGACAGTTGACTGTACGCTTCCCGGAGAGGCCACCCAGGCCCTCTAACCGCAATTGCTGCCGACTTCCGACCACGAAGTTACGGAGACCAGCCAAGAGACGCTGGACCCTGGATAGTCATCAGAAAAGGGAAGTGACTTTAAACTCTTGTTGTAATTCTCCCACCGCCCAGCGAAATTAATTTTAAGAATTCAGACGTTCACATAGAATTAAGTACTTGACACATAATTTTAATAACCTTTTTGTATCTAGTTAAGATAAACTTTAGTTTAAGACTAACCCCTCGTATGGCAGAATAAATTACTTTTCGTAATAATAATTAAATTGAGTTTTTAGTTCCCACCTTTTTGCGTTATTCCCACATAGATTATGAACCCACCTGCGTAAGAGCGTGATATACCCATAAAGTAATGACCGAATTCACAGACCTACTTATTTTGAAACATGTGCAATTCAATTCTTAATAACTCCCTTCGACTAGACAGGCCTTGAACAAATTGCACAAAGGCCAACCGCGTGCATTTTGTTCGGACCGAAACTATCGTAAAGCTTAGAGCACCCTTAGCTAGTTTGGAAAGTCGGCATAATTTTACAAAAGGAACTGCCACCCGAGGACAGGAATAAACCTAAAAGAACTTGAGTGGCCCGCTAGACAATAGAGGTCACAAAACCGACCCTGACGGACAGCCCGACACAGACAGCCGTGCCGAAAATCCGCAATGACCGTGGGACAAAGTTATTGTTCTATTGAGAAATATATTAGACGATACGAAATATTTTATAATTAACTTTAGAGTTAATTAACTAGATATAAGAACATTATTGTAGACTTAGATTAAGCTATGTAATAAGTAAGTCATGCTGAATATGTTTATTCTAACTAAAGGATGCGTTTAGAGATAATTACGATTAAGTTGCAGAACGGACCTACCGGCGACATCCAGCGATGGAACTAGGTAATGGTCGACGTTAGCGCCAGGGAACCGTTGCAACGTTTCCGTCAATGGAGGAGGAGAGAACTAGATCCCTACGGATGGTTACTGGAAACAGGGCTTTTTGTGAGAGAACAGTTGGCTTTACGTCTCCACCCCAGGAGGAAGTCCGAGTTCCTCCGTTCAGAGATCAAGCCCCAGAGACCTCCCAGGATCTGCACCGCGAGTCGACCCCCCTCCCCCCCGCTTCCACACAGAAAGATACTGATCTTCGCCTTTTGGAGATCAAACCCCAGAGACCGCCCAGGCCTCTGACTATCGCCGCATTAGTACATACTCCCGACCTGGAGGTACTGGAACATCTAGTGCGAACGCGGGGACTCTGCATATCAAGCCGCTCTCCGGACCCTGGATAGCCATAAGTAAAGGGAAGTGCCTCTGAACTCTTATTATAATGCTTCCACCCTGTCACCCAGTGAATACTAGACTTTCACGTACTATCACCACCTAAAGATAAAGACTTTTACATAGGAAAGTGATGCCAAGATCGAGTTGTTTGGCGGTCCGTCCTCTGTGCCTACCCCTGCGGGGAAACGGCGTGATGGTTAGTTAGTTAGTTAAGACTTTGTGGATCTTTGTGGAACAAGTGAATCTCTAGTTTTAAGAATCAACTTTTTCGTAGACTTAAGCCAAGTGAAACGCTAAATTTAGGAACAAAGACTTCACATAGAATTAAGTACTTGACTCTCTAATTTTAATGATATTTTGCACCTTATTAAGATTAACTTTAGTTTAAGATTAACCCCATGATTATAACAATAAATGACTTACAGTAAATTCATAAATTGATTTTCAGTTCCTAACCTTTCTTGCGTTATTCCTAGAATAATAACCCACCGAAATAATTAGCGTCTTAACAAGCGTAACATATATAATTATATTTTCAGTGGAACGTGATATAGCCTTTTGTAATCACCTAAAATAATTGACCGAATTCACCGAAATATTTAGCTTTAAAAGGTGCATTTTAAATAATAGGAATTCCCAGATTAGACCGGCCAAGATCCTGCCATATATATAAAAATAAATTATATCCCAACATTCATTATCCGCCCGGGATTACATAATAGGCGATTACGTAAAATCGAACACCTTCCACGACTACGCAATTCTCCAGGATTAGTATTAAGTCATATTGTTTAGTTATTTCGTCATCATGTTAGCTTAAGTTTTAGACGTACAAAGAGATAGTGTTTATATTTAATTAGTTTTAATAGCTAGTAGTTAATATAAATTATACGTCGTGAATTCAGTCAAAACAAACGAGGGGCGATTGATATAGCCTTTTGTAATCACCTAAAATAATTGACCGAATTCACCGAAATATTTAGCTTTAAAATGTGCATTTTAAATAATAGGAATTCCCAGATTAGACCGGCCATAAAATAAATTTAGTACAAAGGCTAGCCGAGCCTATTGTTAGAAAAATCGTAACTAAAATAATATAATCTTAACTGCTATTTTGGGAAATTCCGCAATTCCTTTGTGATTTTATGGGACGTCAATAAAAGATAATACCTACAGGTAGACAGGAGACAGAAGGACAGTGGGCTCTAGGAGAGTCGATTGCCAGAGTCCGCCCAGGACGGACAGTCGAGTGAAAGCTTCCACCGAGGAAGCACGAGTGAGGTGCAGTCTTCCACCGAGGAAGCAAGAGTCCGCCCAGGACGGAGAGTCGGTTGCAGTAGTCCGCCCAGGACACACAGCCAAGTGAAACCTTCCGCCCAGGAAGGTTCCTATTCTCGCTCCTTGGAGAGGCCGCCCAGGTCCTCTGACGACGAGGGAATTCTACGCTTCCATCCCAGAAGGAAGTAACTGATCTTCGCCCTTCGGAGATCAACATCGGAGACCGCCCAGGCCTCTGATTATCGCCGCGTTGCACCTACTCCCGATCCGGAGGTACACGAATACGTAGTGCGAACGCGAGGACTCTACATACAACGCAGCCACTGGACCCTGGACATCCATCACCAAAAAGGGAAGTGCCTGACTCTAATCATAATTCCTCCCACAATGTCAGCCAGTGAACCTCTAATTTTAACTACAAAGACTTTAACAGTAGAATTAAGTAATTGCGTATCTAGTTTTATTGAATTTATTATGTCTAATTAAGATTTACTCTAGTTTTAAGACTAAACCCACGTATATAAAAATAAATTACTTGTAACTACCTAAGATCGCATTTCTGTTCCTCCCTTTTTGCGTTATTCCTAGAATAATACCTACTGCCCGACGCACCGTCATATCAAACGTATGTAGGTACATCAGTAGCAGGGGTTTATTGTGTATTTCGCAAGTGTTTGAAATGTGTAGCTTCTTGCCGATAGATAATCAAACTACGCAGATTATTCACGGAAAAATGAGACATTTTCTATGCTTTTTTAGTAGCTGTCAAAACTAGAAATTTATTGAAAGTCTGAATCTCGCTTAAATATAGGTGCGTTTTCAGACGTTATTATCCTAATTCATTTCACTCGAAGGCAGTTTTAAGGTTGTGGTATTTTGAATTCTAAGCGCTATAGATAACAGCCTATAATAGGAATCCTTTGAAATTTGATTCCAGAATGGGATTCGAACTGACTTGTTAAAACCATCGCTGCGACGGCCAAATTCACAAACAAGATTTATGTTAAAATCGCGGACGGTGGTGGAATCAAGTTGGAACATGGTAAGAAGAAGAAGATAGACAAGCCACGAAAAATGAAGAAATATTACCAACTCATTCTTGTGATCGCCTGCGCAGTGAGTGTGGTGACACTTTTAATTTACCGCCATGAATACTACCGCCTCCGCTATGTCCTGGAGGTGTTGAATTTTTTCGGGAAACCCGGAGGATCGAACGACCTAACCCTTTGCAACAACGGAATCAACTCCACAATATTATCAGAGAAGCTAGACAGTATCAATGCTAGGACTCTAGACATTCTACCGTACTTTCAACGGATCGACGACAACCATTTTGCTTACTCATCGTTTTGGAGAGAGAACAGTCCCCATTCTGACCTGACAGTACAAACTCAATACTTCGGAGTATCAAACACAATTGTATTAGGCTCCAAACACGTCAAACAAAACTTCCGCTGTCATTTTTTATTTGAAGAAGAGGAGAGACCCGTTATCGGCAAATTCAGTTATTCCAGACTGGAATCAAAAGCAAGTGTGAAAGAAAATAAAGACTATGTTGTGTTCGTATTTCATTGCAAATTAACTAGAGCTTTAGGGACACCGCACGCCGTTAGTTTTTATCCGAACTCTGATTTAAGTCCAATATACTCTCCGGTCATTAGAATGATTGACCTGGATAAGAATTACACCTCCAGATCAGAAAAGAGTAATTTGAACAAAATCTCCTTTGAAGACACATCTAAAATCACGGCTTGTGTAATGCCGAACAAAATGCCAATGCTAAGCAGAAAAAATGTGGTAGAATTCTTAGCATTCCATAAATTGATGGGAATAACAGAATTCCATGTATATGACAATACGTTACCGGTGAATTTGTTGGAAAAAATTCAAATTCTGCCAATTGAACTGACAGGTTTTTCTATTTATGTGATTCCGTTCAATTTCCCGTTTTCCACTGAAGATTACTACCATTTGATGCGAGACTTAGCCGAATTAGATTGCATATTCCGTAATCTGAACAGGAATAAGAAAATGGGACAGCGAGACTTCAATCTTAACGAGAAAACAAGCCACATAGTCAACTTGGCCTGGGATGAGTTCATTGTACCGAGATTTCATTACTCGTTGAAAGTCTTGTTGAAATCTTATGAAACAGGGCGGAAGATTGATAAGGTCCAACTGCCCACGTTACATTTCTGTTTGAACCAAAGAAACGATCCCAAAGTGAAACCCGACTATCCCGATATCGTAAAAAAAACTCATTTCGATAAGTCTACATCTTCCGATCGTCCAGCGTTTGTTTTAAACATAGCATCCATGACAATACATGACATAGAGATATCCACGACGCTTGAACTGCATCCGGCTTCGGATAAAAGTGCTTCCCACAAAACAGAGATGATGTCCCAAGATGTAGTGGCTATCCACAAATACTTTGATTGCCGAGAGAATGGCTTTAACCGGCCATATAAAAACTTGGATATGGACTTTGCAGATTTTGATACGAGACCTCATCAGTTTGAAGGAGCCATGTTCAGGTTTGCGGAAAATCTATACAATAGCAAGTTGTATACGCTCTACAGGACTGGAAAGATTTGGTCCACCAAAAAACACTTAGACTGAGTTACCACTTGTAAAATAGGTATTATTCATCATTTCATATTACATAGATATAAGCAAACCCACATCTTGTAATGGAGACGATCTAATGAAGAGCAAAAACATGGAATCAATTTTTTTTAATATTCTCTTTCTCCTTTAGTGTTGTGATGACTGTTATCTGTAATAATATTGCCCGTGCAACCACAATTGTGTCCAACATAAGTCAGCACAATATGTCACCTTGCAAAATGTTAACATTGGAAAATGGCCCTTTACTTTTATGATTAACACTTCACTTGAAGTCATATTTCACTTGAATTAAAATCATTCGATTACTATTAATCGCTTAAAACCACAAAACAATATTTTTATGTGCAAGATAATATAAAGTTTCACTTTCATATTAATATTTTCATTATACAAAATTGCATTGAAATTCATTTAGTTTTTTCGTTTTTCTGTAATACAATTTTAAATTTGTCGCTTAAAACATACATTATGGTTACATAGATAATATTCAGTCATACACTCACTTCTCGTAGAATGAATAATGTGAACTTATATTCTGTAAGAAATTTCAATTTGGACTTTGTGTGCATACATTGATGCCTTTGTTTGCATATTTTAATGTCCTTACATACTTGGTGCCACATCTTTCATATATACATTTATTAATCATGTTTTGTTAATACTGTTTGTCGGATTTAATATGTTGTCCCATATTTGTTATTTCTCATGTTTTCGACTTGGCAAATCTAATAAATAATTGTGTTGATTTTATGACACTACAGAAACATTATCAATACAATTATTTACTGTTGGAATGCCAGCGTATTCGGATATCTAATATCTGTACCTGTCTAATGCCAGCGTATCCCTAGTAGATATGTTAGCAGCTCAACCACATTTGACTCGATTTTATGGAATTTTGAACCTTATAAAATGCTTCTAGTGTACTAAAATATATTTCATTCGCTCGGCAATGAAATAATATATCTTAATATTATTCTATCTTGTCGTTTTGTCACATGCAAACGCATTTATTTTATCTGTGAAAAAGTTCCTCACCATTGTGGAAGTTTCATGGATCTTGTAATGATGATTTTCAATGTCTTATTACTGTGTTTATTTTGAGAAAAACTTTGTTTTATTTTATTTTCATTGTGAAGGACACTTGTTTAGTTTTATGAAAATATTATGAAACCATAAAAATATCTTTGGATTTCTTTATTTAACTTTTTTATATAAAATGAGGGAAATTATTTCTCTGAATATGAGTAGCTATTCTAGGGAAACTACTTGAGCTATATACATACAATTTTGATAAATACATTATCTGGTAAGACAGTACAATTTATAAAAACATCATTTTGCAAAATGACTGTGAGTAATTACTAAAATTACTGCCAGGTAGCACACGGTACGTAACACTCCATTTTGTCACTGGTACTTGAGGGGATTTGTATTTGGCGAGAACACGGCATTCCAGTCGGCAGCGTCGGCTATCCCGAATAAATTGAGTTAGGGCCAGTTGCTTCACCGATATTTAAATATAACATTGCCATCGAAGTGCAATGAATACCACTTTGTTTTTTTTACATTTGAATGCTCCCCGTTAAACACCGATTCAAGTCCTGTAGCTTATGAATAAATTGCGTTCAGCTGACAGCCATAACAACATGAGCGTTATGCTCGTCAGCTGATCAAAATTTGTTCAAAAGCTGAAAAGGGTCTAGAATTGGTGTTTAACGGTCACCATTCAATTGTCAGAAAAAAACAAAATGGCTTTGATTGGCGCTTTGGTGACAGTGTTGAATATTGGTGAAAGAGTAGTTGCATTTGTAGCATGTATTGGCTATTTGGTTAATTACTAATGTTAAGAGTTTAGTTTATGTAAAATTATAACATTTAAGAATAACAATTATGCAGTAATGATTGTCAAAATGACAGTATTCAATTATCTTAAGGCTAGTGTATCTGTGCAAGATTTTCATATTAAAACATTAAAAAAAATGATTACAATAGCTTTACATTGCACACTTATAAATAATATTATATCATATATTAGATGCTTTTATGATTAGCATTAATAAAGAGCCAGTTCTGAAAGATATTTTTCAATAATCCTTGAGCTTAGTTTTGTCACAATGTCGCAATAATAAACATGACAAGAGTATTTATAAATTAGACACTATTTGGATTTCTTAATGAAAATATATATATTGGCAAAGTTTTTTATACCCTTAAAATAATTTTTCATGTTAGTACAATTTTAAAATTGTAAAAGATAAATAAATATGTAGGTACAATGTACATGTACCAATACTTTGTTTTAAAACCGTCGGGTTGTTGAGAGGATTCATTATTAATTTTATTTAATTATAAAAAAAAGTATCTTTATTTATTTAAACCTTCCCGTTGCCAACAGAGGTAACCAAAATATCGGAAATTACTGTCCTCCGTGTATCAGCTTAAATAGTGAATTTATTGTATTGGTATATTTTTTGTATTCATACAAAACCTGTAAACGTAATCTTATAATGATAACATGCGTGGGGTATCTAAGTGACCCCTTATCACAAGAATTGTTTTACATCTTGGCACGTCGAAGGTTAAGGCACATTTTTAAAAAATTATGTTCGAAACTTTATTTGGATTCACATTATTTTTTTGTACTGATTATTTTTATAAGTTTTTTGGGAGCAGGTATTAGTTTTTATTTTCTCCTTTATAGTGCAAATATTGTATTACAAAATATATAAAATGTAAATAAACATATTTGGACCATTTATTAGATTTAAATAGTCTATATAACTTAGGAAAGCTTCGCTTGAAACATTATAGGATTGCAACAATTAGATTTTTATAATATAATAAACACGGTTATAAATGAGTTATGGATTTGCATAACCCGTTCTGGATTTTTTTTTTTGCTGTTTTTGGTGCATTCCCAAAAAGTGTTATTATTTAGATATTTAGCGTAACATATAAATTCTTTCAATTTTTAATTATTAATTATTTTTATTGAGATTTAAAAACCTCATTTTAATATTTAATCATTGTAGAAAATAATATTAACATAACCCCAATGAAACATGAAAACGGAAAAAAAACGACAGAAAATAAAAAGATTTCAGTCGCATCTGGGACACTGTCTAGTTTGCAATTGTGTTCGTGAAGAACTTTGTAATCATTATAAAGATAGCTGCCAATAATATGGGATTAAAAATGGAGAATAATATTTACAAATCTTGAATTTGACATGTGATATCGATGAAAATGACATGAATTTAACTGGTCTCATTAGCTAAGTTGGTTAAGAGGTTGCCCCGGATAGGCACGGACGGTCCGGACGGCCGGACGGTCCTGGGTTCGAGTCCCAGATGCGACTAAAATCTTTTTATTTTTTGTTGTTTTTTCCATTTTCATGTTTCATTTGGGTTATGTTAATATTATTTTCTACAATGATTAAATATAAATTCTTTTTCTATTGTACTTAAAATATTGCAAACAGTTTTTAGCGACTATCTCCAGATTTCCAAAGCAGGTTTTACAACTCCACGACTCATTATATGTTCCTTCTTTTCAAAAAGTCACAAATTTGAAGAATTAAAAAAATAATGGATATACAGATGTATCAAGACATGCCTGACACCACATCATATGGTACAAGCATGCTGGCATTAGATTCTTGTAAGTGGCAACATTTGAAAGAAGTAAAGATTTTTTGTTTTTTTATTGAAAAATTGTCGCCGAAAAATGCAATCTGCATTTTTTACTACAAATAAGCTCAGAAATCGCTGGTTAAGGTCTGTCGGATACCTCCCGATACTACACCCTGTATGTATATTTTAACCGTTTGAATTCTAAGCTCTTCATATTTATAGGGCAGTAACCCCAAGCAATTCTCAATCGGGCTGAAAAATGTAACATTTGGCTAACTAGAATTAGCTTTGTTCAATTATTTGATATTGTTAATTGGTTCCCTTTGTTTATCTATCGAATACTATTATTGGTATCACATTTAGGGTTGACCCAAACAGTACTCACCTAGATGCATTGCTTGTATATAGCTTGTTTCGTTGATTCGACTTCAGAAAAGAATACTTCAGTGAAATTGAAAATACATAGTTCATTTTTGTCATAATGAAAAGAACACACTGACAATCTTTTATATTCAAATTGGAACAATGTATTTGTCCCGTTTTCGCTAAAATCAATAAGAAGGCTTATACAAGATAGAAGGCTGTTTCTCACTGACGTTTCGCAATGATATCACTAAGAATTGTTTACATAAATTTGTACCAATACATTCAATATGTGTTGTTTGGGTCAACTTTAATTTCAAGATCTATATTTTTTTTTTTAAGAAAGACAAACTCTCCCGGGTTACAAATAACCAGACAATATTTGAAAATCTCCTACTGCCATCGCAGTAAGCGAAAGATGTTGCTTGTGTCATGATGGAAGATTTAGCCAGCCGAGGGATTGAACTCACGACACCTGGGTGAGACTCAGATGTGATGCCAACTCAGCCGCTGACCGGTCAAAGTAAACCGGTATATGTACCAACTACGTAATGACCAGTCAATGGCTGAGTTGATAAGTTCGTCTGGTTCCCACCAAGGCATCACGGGCTCAATTTCTTTCCTAGCTAAGTCCTCCATCATTATACAAGCAACATCTTCTGCTTATAATGATGGTAGTAGGAGATTTTCAATTATTGTCATGTTAGTCGTAATTCGGGAAAGTTTATTTCTTTAAAAAAAAGTTGGGTTATGTTTCTATGTTTTCTGTGTAAAATATGTATGAGTATCCAAGAAGTGCTTTATGAATGTTGTGTAGTGAAAATAAGATGCATCTTATCTAGAAATAATATTTTGATTTCAATTAATTCAAAATTTAGACACATTTTAAGTATTTGATAAAAAAAATAATTATGATATTATAACTATATTAGGAGATTTTTTTTTCAATACTACGTTAATAATTACGTGTTTTGATTGAATATTAAACCTTATAAGTGTAAGTTAATTTAACATTAAGTTTCACTGATTTTATTGTGTTTTAAATGCCTTCACTGGGATGGTACAATCTTTAAGGTCTATTCATATCTACTAGCACCTCGCAGGTCATAACAGTACAGTGTAGGAACGGCACGGACGTGAGTATTCACATTACACCGTACAGCACAGAACAGAAACAGCATAGACACGAGTACGGCTGTCAATTGAACTCTTAACTGAGCGTTAGCGTCCGCCACAGCATGCTTGAGAATTTTATAATCCTTTTCCCATATTTATTATCATTTTATAACCTATTTTCCCTAACCAATTCATTCAATTTTTCATTGTCCATCTTTCTTGTTTTAGCAATATCTGTGTCTATTGACGCCAACTGACGGCGATGCCAAGATGGTGGTGTTAACGGTATATGTTCATATTAACCGCGCAGACGTTACCAGCAGCCACCAGCACAGTCAAAATATTCTAGCCGACAATCTTGGCTGGTGCTGGCCCGTGCATGTTTGAATACATTACGCTTACGTTAGCTGTAATGTGAATGTGCTCATAGCTGTGCTGTTGTTCTGCGGTGCTGGTTGATGTAAATAGAATCACTATCTTGTGTAAAAGCAATGCTGTTCTAACGACCGGTTAGGTTAGTTATCGGGTTTCCACTCGGGTGATGATGGCAGTGGGAGTTTTTCAAATATTATCAGGTTATTTGTAAAGGCCACCCCACACATTTGGTTTGCCCAGTACTAACTGAAGCCACCACGTTGAAAGGCTCAGCCTTCCAAAGGTCTTTTCGTAAAGTCGGGCCCATTGTTCCATCCATCCCTTCTCATCTGTTTCTTAAAAACGGTGGGCAAGTCGGATGTTTCAGGAGCGGCCTTAATCCGGAAATGTTTGTTGTTCTTTAAAAAATAGAAGAAAATAATATTAAATCATTGAAGATAATATTATCAAACCTCAAACGAAATATGAAACAGAAAAGACACCGATAATAAAAAGGTAACGGTCGCATCTAGGACTCGAACCCAGGACCTTTCAGTCTATCTGAGACCAGCACAATTGAGCTAATGCCCCCTAATTGATTTCCGTCATTTTAATCGATATCATACATAAATTTTTTTAGAGAACCGTTAATATCATCTTTAATTAATTCCCATATATTTTTGGCTGCTATCTTTCTGTATTGACTGCAAGATTCTACCTTAATTAATTTATTTGCAATCTAGATAGTGTCTCAGATATATCTATCTATTGAATTTCTGGTTTAGAATTAATATAATTTTTTTATTCGAATAACTTATTGAAGCTTATATACCTCATTGTAATATAAGTTTTTAAATTACCGAAGATAATATTAACAAATCTCAAATGAAATATGAAACAGAAAAGACACAGAACATAACATTTGTCACCGGAAATAAGATTTGTTAATATTAACTTCTATGATTAAAAAAAAAAATTACAATGAAGTTTATAAGCCCCAATAAGTTATTCGAATAAAAAATTGAAAATAATGTTGTTGGATTAAGGTTTTGTTTATTTGAAGTGCTTTATTCCAGAGGGAACTCAAAATTGATCCAAGTATGTAGTTGTATAATGTAATTGACTTAGCCCAAGTTTAACTTAGACATTTTCACTTCCCCACTTCATGTTGTATGAAGACAAACTGCACAGCTCCCGTAAGGTCTTATTCTTGTTGTGCTACAGTGAAACTCGCTTAAAAAGTTCCCACATAAGAAGTTGTTATGCTTAACCCTTTAGGTGCGACATGTATTTTTTTAAAATGCTGGAGAAGTGTCGATAATCCATGAATGTATATATTTTTTTTATTTTGATTACTTTTATTTTTAGACGCATGTTTTCAATAATGTGACTTAATTTTAGAACCGTGGGTAACGCGTGACGAATTTTATGGCTCGAGCTATATATCGTTCTGTGGCACTCGAATGTATCGGAACGATATATCGTTCTGTGGCACCTAAAGGGTTAAGAAGTTTGGTTTTTTCAGTCCCTTGGAGACTGAATTTGAGAAATGATCCAATTTATCCCACATATAAGGTTTCCCCACACAAGTAATTTTTTTTTCCGCTCTCTTGAAAAGTAAGTAAGTAAGTAAGTAAGAGAGTTTCATTGTTATATCCCATGATTCACCTTATTTCTTTGATATTTGTCCAGTTCTTTAATAAAGTTCACGGGGTATTCATTGGGTATTTGTTGATGTCTACTGGTTCTACAATATGTTATTTAATTCTCGAGATATCTGAGCCTTCTCTCCATCAAGACAGGACATAGATAAATGGATGTTTCTTCATCCTTTTAACGTATTATATAGTTATTTGTGTTTTCTACTGCCAATAGCTGCATTTCGTTGTAAACCGGAAAACACCTTCCATGCGTCAAAAATGCTAAATGTTCAGGAGGAACTAAAAACTGATTTGAGAGTTACGGATTGTTTTTTAAAACATAAATACGATGGTCTGATAAGGAATCGACATAAAATTCATGCGTGATATCGACAGCCCGGTTTGCCATACATTTCTATTGGCGCTAGTTCAATATGCGGAAGGGAAGCGGGAGCTGGGATACAGCAAGCGGTACGAGGGTTCAGTAGCTTCTCGATATTATCGCGTCACCGCCGAGATCACTTAAGTAATTTTTAATTAATTTTTTTATTAATAACATTTCTTTTAGTTGAAAATAGATTTTAAAATATTCTCATGAATTTATTAATTAGGCACATCAGTAATATCACAAAAGCATTGTGAACAAATGTAAAATTCTACAATCTCGTTGTCTCTTGACTCACTCGACGATATGCCAAATGCCGGACGGTAAAAGAAATCTGCAATACCGACAGTTTAATGGCTAAAAAATATGCTGACATCTGGACACCCGTGTGAGAGTCCATGCAGCGAGACATTGCGCAAACATTACTTGGATTTTTGCTGCATTCGGTCTATGTCGATTCCTTACCGGACCGTCAGCGGTGGCCTTAGATGCAACAATGTATGTTCAGAAATAAAAAAACCTTAAGGCACAAAGAACATTTTTTGTTATTTTACAAATATATAACTAATTTTCGTAAAGTCAACCATATGGGAGGTATTTTTCTGTTGACGACGATTTGTCTCTTGTGGTGGAAGTGTCTTGTTATTACTTCTACTAGCTCTCTCAGAAGAGCTTCTATCCACGTTTATTACTTTTTTTTTGTGAATATCGTACAAGAGTCCCAACTGTCTGGAGCTAGTGGGATTATGGTTTCCTTAATTGGGGTATGTTGTGAGGTTGAAGTGTAGGAGATGGAAAAGAGGAAGGTCGGGAAATACTTGGCTATTCAGATTGGTTATCAAAAACGGCTTAAGTCATTTCAAGCAAGGCCTAGCTCATTTGAAGTTTGAACCTTCTATTAGCACTTCAGATTATCTGTGATTAGAGTTCGGTTTTTTTATTTGTATTTCTATTCTCATCAGGGGCATGCCAACACTTCTTTGTCGTATTTTCGCAATATTTAAAAAAAAAGGTTTATGTTCCTTTTTGGTCTAGAAAAATTGTGAAAATTTGATAAAAAAATTATGACAATCCACTGATGGGCATTCGATTCCCTCCTCGTAGAAGGTTTATGTATTATATCTATGTAAATATAATAACTAAATCGCATAACAAGTGCCATTATAGTCTTACGTACACCCCTACATTTATAGCGAGATTATTCCTACTAGGTTAAGCCAAATGTTATTCAAATAAAATACTTTTCGAAAACATTTTTACTGTCTTTTATTGTAACAATGCAGAATCAAATCACCACATTTAATAGTTTTATAACCCTCATTACACCATGTTCATTAACCTTCGTAATGCTGACTCCCATGAGCTAAAACTTCTCTCGTATGCCGGGAGGAAAATGTCTTTTAAAATCCATGAAATTGTAATGTTGGATGCCGTAGCCTTTAGGATACATCAGAACATGACAGGTAAAAATCTTGCGTATCCGGTAGGCTACACCGGCACATTAGAGCTTAAGCTATGTGGGTCGCTAGAGTTCTCAAAAGTGAACCAAGCTTTTTCTACAAGTAAGAATGTTTGAGAGCTTCTGGTATTGACAAATAGTCTACAAGTGTATTAGGAGTTATTTTGGGCTGTGTGTTGAGATGTTTTAAATATATATTTTTTAATTATTGAAGGTAATTAACGAAACTCAAATGAAGTATGAAAGAGAAAATAAAAAGGTAAGAGTCGCATTTGGTACTCGAACCCAGGACCTCTCGGTTTATCCGGGAACATCCCTCTTATCCACTGAGCTAGTGCCACCATATTGTTCTCAGTCATTTTTAACCATTTACTTCAATTTAAGAACTGTTAGTATCATCTTCAATTAATTCCCATATATTTTTTGGCTGCTTTCTTTCTATGTTGACTTCAAGATTCTGCCTGAATTTGTTTGCAATCTAGATAGTGTCTCGTCTATCCTGTCCAATTTTATTCATATGGGACGTCTATTGACTTTTTCTACAAGTCTGGGATTAATATTCAATTTTAATTGGAATAACTTATAAACAACGAGGTTTACATGCTTCAATAAGTAATTCCAATAACAAACTTAATATTTTAGGTTTTGTATGACTCTTTTAAAAAAAAGTTACATTGCCAAATGAGATTGACTTCTTAATTTGTCTAGAGGATTGGACTTTTAATTTATTTAGAGCGAGGATTTCAAAGACTGTGATGCGCTGGCCATGCGGAAAGAATGGGAGATGAAAATCATGATCTACTGGGTGTCCCAGTATAAGTGACCTGGAGAGAAACCGAGGACGAGAGAGGGGGAAAGGATTAAAGGAGGATAGGAAGTCCTGAGAACTGAAGCCAGTGGAGATATTTTTTTTTCATGTAAATGTGAATATTGCACAAGAATTCCAACTGCTCCCTAATGTCTGGACCCAGCAGGACTATTGCATGCCCAATTGGCGAATGTTGCGAGGGTGAAGGAAGCGGGGATGGGAAGGAGACGGGGAAGAGCGGTGGCAGTTTTCTCTAAAAAGCGTTTGTGCAGTGAACTCCCATAAAAATAATTTCACAACACTTTAAATAGCGTGCCGTTCAAATTCCGTGCTAAAAATCCACTCATCCACCAATACTGCTCAACAGTGAGTTCAAAATAAATCCCATACGTGCGTTAAGAATCTTGCACATATAGGATGTCCTATCCTAAGAAACAGTTCGTACAAAACATACTACAGCGGTACAGTGGGAGATGTGTGAATCTTGGGAAACTACAAGCAACCCGGGTGCCCGGCAACGAGATTTGAAAAAAAATGAAGAGAAATTTTTTCCGTGATTATTGTAGGGGATTTTTTAAAAACATGCGTTACGCCCATTAGAGGCAATATTTTCTAGTTTTAGTGACATTCTGGGGAAATTTTACATAAATCTTTTTTAATTCAACAAAGTGTTGGTAAGAAAATAAATCTTTTTCCCTTTATTAATATTTGATTGATCTCCCACTGAGATATGCCATGAACCGCCACTGGGGTAGAGGAAGGTTGGGTTTAGAGGAGGCCAAATCCCATCCTGTAAAGTGCCGTGACGATGAAAGAAAGTCTTAAATAAGTCTGATCTTCATAGGAAAACAGTGATGGAGAAATGGAAAATTAAAAAGCAGATATTTTACAATAATATGTATGTATTTACGATATAACATTATTTCTATACATTTTAATAGTTACCTAGTTATAATAATAATTGTTTATTTCAAGGACCTTCTGGAATTATCTATTCTACTCGCCCTTGTTCTTTTCCTGAGTAGGTATTCAATTGTATTTTTCAAAGCATTTGGTAGACATCATGAAAAACTTACAGAGAAAGAATTTTTGAAATTCTTTAACATTTTTACAAAAATAATAGATTCAAATTTATTTTACATTTTTATGAGCTTGCTAGCTTTACAGATTCAGTTAAAAATATTTTTATATTGAACATTTGCAAGTAATAATAATATATTTTGTATTATTTTTCGAGTTACACGCAGAAAATCTGTTAGCTTATTTCTGAAGCATCGATAGCCCTGTTGTGAATGGTGAACTCTGGTATCATGAGTCTGTCGGAGTTTTTAGGTCATCACAGCTACCTTTAGCACATAATGTTATTTACATCACGAGCTATGGAGCTTTTAAAAATGACTTTAACTCTTAAAAAATAACAAAAGTCATCACATTTTCTGTTCCATATTAATAACATGTTTAACAGGAAACCTTTAAAAGACCTGTGTTCAGGATAGTCTGTCTAACATTTTCTCAAATAAAAATATCATCATTCTTTAACATTCGAAAATTTTCAATCTTATATTCATGCAACAATAAACTCTATGAACTGTTGGTAGATGCTATTGAATTACATAAAATTATATTGTTTTATTATTTTTATTCTTTCAAAATATCAACACAATGGAACCCCTATTGAATGGTATAACAAATTTCCATCAAACACAATATCCCAAATTGTTACCGGCCCTCAATACAAGTGATCAAAAATCAGTTGGTTTTTAGAAATGACCTTGGATGGTCGTGGATTTATTTACAATTCGGAATATTTTCGAAAAATATTTCCATCTTCACGCATTATTAAACTCTATGCACTGGTGATAGATGCTACATTAGCCTGTGGCCTTTGTATGCAAATGTTCATTGATATTTAATTTAATAAATTTGCTGTTATAACTATAATACCTACATCATAATTCAATCGATTGTTATGTTACAAGTGAATAGTTCTAAAAATATATTCTTTTACTGTATTGAGAATTTAAAAATTGATTAACCCTCCGATGGGCTACATACTTTTAGCCCTTTAGATGGGTAATATGGCCTCGCTAGGAACTGTTTCGATGGTGTTGTAGCATTGTAAATATCAAAGGGGCGAGATGCGCACAAATCCTTCCCTGCCATATTGTTGCAATACGACGTGCCAGAGAATAACTGCAAACCAATCCAGGCACATATTTCCATCTCATCGGTTGGATGCCATTCTTTTGGTTTATTCTGAGGGTGAGCGGCATTCCATTCCGCCGTTACCTCCGTTGCTTTGCGGTTCGTCTCTATTATATCCACCATTTTCAGGTTGATTACCTCCTGGAAAATGCGATGTGGCCTGTCTAGGCCATGTGATACAGTCCTTGAATTTTTTGTCTTACATTTTTTGTTTGTTTTATCAACTAAACGTAAACCCATCGGCAACATCACTATTCGACGCAGCTCACCAAGTTGTATAGTATATTAAAACTGCTTGCCAATAAGTAAATGAAAAAAAAATAAATTCGTTATTGAAAATCCAAATGGCCTGGCTAGGCCGGCCATATTGCCCATCGGAGAGTTAATTAATTATGCACGAACGCAGTTGTTGTACAGAATGCATTGTGTTACCCGGTTGACTTGAGTGTTTATTCCGTAGAATTCGAAAAACAAATACATTTTTGAGGGGTGTTAAGAGGTTGTGATGTTGATTTAAGCTAAGATAGCTCTTTCAATAACCCTTCTCTACAGTGCTAGAAAATCCCTCAAGCTACAATGCTGTACACTCAGTGTACAATTTTTAAGCTGAACAAAATGAATGGATTGCGTTTATTACTTCTGTAAATCATTAATAGTACATTTGTATATAAGTAAAATATTATGTATAAGAGGTATGGCTGAAAATGAGGAAAAAAAAATTGCCATTCATAAAACGCATGATACGTCCATTACAGCCGGTAGACCACCGGCTACTACTGGTATACGACCGCGCATAGTGGCACAGTGAGCAAAACATCATACCTCTCTCCATCACTACTGCACCACTTGGCAAGTTATCAAGACACTCAGACATGAATATAAATTAACAATTTTTTTCCCAGTTTTCAACAAAACATTTTTTTCTGTTTCTTAAATACTTATTTCAATTATTTTATCCAATACATAAATGTATTGCTGAGGAACATCTAAAATATAAACTCTGTGTTTAGTATACTTATAGAGTTATTAAGATAATTAGAGACATGTCAATTGATAGCACCGGCAAGGAAGGGTTAATATTTAAAAAAAGGATCTGATATCTTACAAATTATTGATTTTGCACCCCCACCTCAATGCATTATTTTTTTCACATCAAGATCTTTATCTTTCCTTATAAGCTTCAAATTCATCCACCAAACATTCCGCAAAATTAGCGATCGATAGTTTATCTATCGCTCTTGGTGAGATAGTCATCGGCAACACCCTTCCAGAGTTCGGCCACGTCTTCATTGGACTCCTTCCACAGCATGGGCAGCAGCTGCTCAATAGCCAGTTTGCTGGTGAGGAGGTAGGTGTTGGTAGGGTCCTGCGCGCTGGTGTACGCGCCCATCACGTAGCTCTGGCAGAATCTGGCCGCTATGCAGACCTGGAACAGATCGAAAGCAGTGTTTAGCGTTGCAACTTCTGCTTAGGGGTATACTAAAATACGGTGAAAGAATCACTAAACTATATATGTATTCAAATACTCTAAAATGACAATACCTCCAGGTCCTGACATTTGATGTCAACATACTACACTAGCACCCTCTAGCGGCCTGACTTATGCGAATTTGTTTTTCATACATTTTTAGAGATTTTCTGTGAAATATATTCTTATAGAAATCTAAAATTCTAAAAATAAATGTTAGATGACCTACATACATTACTCCTTTTTTTGCTAAACGCTCTACTGTAGCATGTTACCAGTATTATGACAAAGCTATCTGTGTAATCAAATATCATAACATCAAAATACTGGCAACATGTTACACTAGCGCATCTAGCGGCCCGGGCTATAGGCTTCCAGAGTATTGCTATTATAATAAATATTTTATTCTCTTCCTAAACAATTTGGAGAGTGCGCGAGAAGCGAGGCTTTAACTGTTAATACAATCCCAATAGCCTATTTTAAAAATATATATACATGAGCACAAAAGGAATACAATCATATGCAGGTTACCTAATATTTACTTTTGAATTTTCGGTTTTTATAATATAGAAAGAATATATTTCACAGAAAATCTATTAAAATATATGGAAAATCCCAATTTCGCCACCACGTGCCGCCAGGGGCGCTGGTGTAACATGTTTCCATCTCAATGTATGGTGAATGTCAGGAGCTGGAGGTATTGTCATATTTCTATGGTATTTGGCATATTGTATCGAAAATATTTAATAACCTAGTAATCACAATTATTAACAAATCAAATTATAATATTAGTAATTAATTAAGATACAGTTTAATTATATTGATGCCCCACGGATCTTGTGTTGCTAATTGAAAGTTTCATTATAATTTTAAATTATGCTCTTTTCCTTTGACTTCTTTGCAATTCATTATTAAATGCTTGTAATAGGCAATAGGTGCAGTTTGAAAACAAAGGAATTTACGAATTTTTTACATAAAATCCCGTAATGTATTTCTTATAGATTTTAAATGATTACAGATTTAGATTTTTACTTACCAGAAACCTTGGACATTTTCCTAAGTACCTACAGGAAAATCATTTAATGGAGCGCATTGTAAGTATTTGTGTAAAAACATGTTGAACAAGTAATATAAACATTAATTACCCGTAATAGCTGCAGTTCCTTTGGCGGTACAATCCTGACGGTTGAATATCCCGCCAGGACGACTCCGGCAGTCCTGAGATCCTTGCCCACCAACATGGCATACGCCATCGTGATGGCCAGCTCAAACACGTAGCATGAGACTTGCATGTCCCCAAAGTCGATCACCCCGCTGATTCTCCAGTCGTCCACACTGCCCAACCAAGAAAATTATTATTACATATTCGTTAATATTGTTTTGACGATGGACAGGTATTTCCAAAACTGGTTAACAATTACGTATTTTAGATTCAAATACATTTATTTATTTGTCATAAATTATTGTTTGTCATAAATTACTGTTTGTCATAAATTACTGTTTGTAGTAAATTACTGTTTGTTATAAATTATTGTTTGTCGTAAATTATGGTTTGTCATAAATTACTGTTTGTAGTAAATTACTGTTTGTCATAAATTATTGTTTGTCGTAAATTACTGTTTGTCATAAATAATTGTTTATCAGAATTAGTGTTTGTCATAAATAATTGTTTGTCGGAAATTAGTGTTTGTTGTTAATTATTTTTTGTCATATAATTTGGTGAAAGACCATCATTCAGAATTGAAACGATGCTTGAAATAAACGTGTTTGGTGATGAGATTAGAATACCCAGGTACTTCCCAACTTTTGCCTTCCCCACCCCCTTCCCTTCCCCACTCTCTTCAGTCACAAAACATACCCAAATGGGGATGCCATTGTCCCACTGGCTCCGAATAGTCGGGAGCAGTTGGGACTCTTGTGCGGTATTCAGATAATTTATCCTGATGATTGACATTACAGGATTGTTTCAAATGTTAGCTCAAGAAAAAGGAGGTAGAATAAATTCCCTTTCATACCAAAAAATAAACATTGGTTTTTCATCATTGTCCACCTGTAAATTAGTAATCTACCAACTATATCTTTCATCTGTTGGTTTTAATTTTTATATTTTTCATCTTATGTTCTATGCAAAATTATATTTCAACAAAAATGACATTCATCATTTTTGTTCAATATCTTCAATAATAATTGTTTTCTCCTGGACTTTTATGTTGACTAGCTGTTGTATACCCGGCGTTGCTTGGAGTTATAGTTTGTTTGGATTGGAGTAAAATTAATGTAGTCCTCCTTTTTACCGACGGGCTCAAGAGTTCTCCCTTTTACAGCCAGTGGTGAAAGCAGCGCTACTGCACTCTGGCGGTAGAACGGCGAACAAAGCAATAATGACGTTCTCCTTTTTATCGACATTTTTGTGATACATACATACAATCAAATTAATATATAAGAAAACAAAGCTGATTGCACTTACTATAATGGATCCTTATTATGACTAACGAGGATATTTTGTTCATTAAAGTCTCCGTGCAACAGTCCTCGCTCCAGTGTCTTGACATTCGGCATCACCAGTTCTTCAAACTCCTCAAGGACCTCATCGATGATCCTCAACATGCCGAGATCCGGTACGTCGCCCTTGAACTTTTCCAATTCCATCACATTCTCCAGCATCCAGATCGTTTTGTGGTTCTCGCAACCGGAGTGGTAGAATTTACTCTGGAATCGGTGAAACAATACAGGTTAGTCTAGGTCGCACAATAAATTAGTCCCTGTGAAACATGACTGAGAAACAGCCTTTTGTCTTACTTACGCCTACTTATTGTTTTAGTGAAAAAGGAATAACGAAGGGTTGATTGAATTTGAATATTCTAAATGTTTTAACAGTTTATAATATTACTTTTTTTAATTAATAATTATATAATTTTGACATTTTAAGAAGGCATGTAAGATATAAACATATATGTATTACAGAATATTTTCAAGTCCTCCTCACTAGCAGATCCTGTGGTGAGGCGAACTAGGTTTTGGATAGAGGGTTGTTTTCAGGAATTTTTATATTTCAACTTCAAGGTTTGGGTAGGGTATTTTCAGTAACTTCTATGGCGATGTTTCTTTAGGTCAAGTTTTTTTGTTTGATACTAGGTGGGAGTTTGTTGTATAACATTACAGCAAAAATTCTGAGCTCCTTTGTCCAAGGGGGCATCACTTATGTACATTTAGCTTGTCTATTTGCTTTGATCTGGTATTATTATTATGTGAGGAGTTTGCCTTTTTGTTTTTTTCGAGACGGTGACCTAGAATAATTTTAATTTTTAATTAATCTAATTATTTTTATTGAGATTTAAAAACCTCATTTTAATATTTAATCATAATAGAAAATAATATCAACATAACCTAAATGAAACATGAAAATGGAAAAAACGACAGAAAATAAAAAGATTTTAGTCGCATCTGGGACTCGGGACCTCTGCCTATCCGGCCAATAAGGTTGCCCCGGATAGGCAGAGGTCTTGGATTCGAGTCCCAGATGCGACTGAAATCTTTTTATTTTCTGTCTTTTTTTCTGTTTTCATGTTTCATTTAGGTTATGTTAATATTATTTTCTACGATGATTAGAATATTTTTTGCAAAGATTATTTTGTATTCTTGAAACGTCGAATTGTTTAAAGATTTCTGCTGTTGATGTCCTTATGGGGACCTTTCTAATGGTATTTATGATGCATTTCGGAGTTATGTGTAGTTGTTGTATGTGATTTAATGCTGCTGAGCTTGAAACTAAAATTCCATATTCCAAATGAGAGTGTCCTAAAGCATAGTATATATACTCTTTTTAGATCCGTAGTTGACAATATATTACGTTATTTTTTGAAGAAGTAGATGTGTATTCGAAAAGTATTTCTGTAGGTTGCTAGTACTTACTTTTTATTAAAAAGTACAATATTAAAAATTGACACATGTCCAGGATGATTCCATTCGTTTGTCTTTCTATCTCGCAGATGTGGATACCCAGTATGACTCTTTAAGTGGTGGGCATTTTCGTCATAAACACAGAACAAATAATACATAGAGATGTCCTAATACGCAAGGGGAAGCAACCAAAATAAGGGGGGTGAAGGGCGAGCTGGGCTTCCGTGTAATATATTCTCCTTATACTCCTTTCTTTATCCTTTCACTCTACATGCCCAAACCGTCTTTGTAAACCAAGACTTTAGACTTATATGAACTCATTCTGAATATGCACGAGTATACACTTGGGTCATCCTAGATACGAAGGACTGTAGATTATAGATCTTCCATACTATTAGAAATTAGTACCCCACCATCTGCATACAACTTGCAGCATCTTTCAGATTGTTCATTTTCGCACCCAGCCCACACCTTTAAATTTTTGCATACAATCCAATATCCGGATAAAAGAGAACATGATAAAAGAACAGGTTGGGTTTTGTCAGATTAAGTTATTTTAGGTGATGTTAGGTTTGGTTGAGTTAGATTTTTTTCACTTTTCTCCTATATCATTTAACCCAATTATTCATATCCAGAACTTAAACCAAGTAAATGTGTTAATATTTCTTACCTTCAGTAATCTGTCCAGTTTAGCAATATACTCCCCCATTTGGTAGAAGAGGAAGTCAGTTTTGGGAACTGCGGCAAGGATTTCTCCAGGCTGGTATTCCAGGAGTCGCACTACGTGGCTCTTCCCTTCCAATTTCTCCAGGGAGAAGTAGTGGCCGTATACATCACGAATCGGCTTGGGACATCCAACATCGTGACTACCTAAAATTAAAGAAATTTTTAACAGTTAGAAAAATTGTATTTTTTTAATTTCTGAAAATTCTGGTTCTTACAGTTGAATGAATGTGTACAAAGTAATTAAAAACATTGAATGTAATGGAAAAGTTTAAAAAACGTAAGCGAGGATTTTAAATTTATTGTTTTTATTATATTTACTATCATTGCACAATCCTTTTCGGATTTTGAATTTTACAATTTTTCAATTTGACCATAAACTTTTTATAGGATTAAGATTTGAAGAATTTTGAAGATATTTTGAGCTGGAGATCTTCCTTGGCAAAACAAGGAGCATCCAATCCTATCATTACTCTCATAAACAACATCCAATTATCTGACACATTTTCCATCCTCAGAAATGAATCCCGCAATGTTTGGGCAGATTATTGGGACATTTCTAGTCAATCCAATCATTCTGCGCCTCGATTCAAAGGTGTGTTCCATCAAAACGGTGGTTTCAAGTATTCCCCCATTTTTCCAAAAAATAAATTTCATCTCTTATTCGAAAGAGAATTGGACATTGCTCCGTTTCCTCTCACCTTTTTAAAATTCACATGCTTGACTCCGCATCTTGTCTAGAAGTGGGAACTTAAATGAAGGAATTACATATTTATTTGTTGTCCCTCTCTAAACAAATATTCTCTCTTCTATCAACCTCTATCTAAAATTGCCTCCCCTCCAATCAATATCTCATCTCTTCTTTGCCTATTTAAATAATACTAACCCATTACTGCATAGAGTCCGAAAATTGGGACGTAACTAAAAAAAACTTCTAGGGTAACATTTAATCTTTATTTTCTTTAAATGTTACAACACCTTTATAAATTAATGGTTTTCCCGATCATTTGGTTAGATTAGTTAAAAAAAATTTGCATCATTATGCTGTAAGCAGAATTTGTCGAAGATGGCTGCACGATCGTATACGGTAACTCATGTAGGGTAAGGAATTTTTTTTTTTTGTCATTAAATAACATAAAATGTATGTTTATATATTCAAATATATTTGTATATTGCATTGATATTGAACTAAAATATTTGCTACATATTGTTATTAATATCTATGCCTAATATTTTTTGCTGACTGTTAGTAAAGGTAATACTGACGGAGTTAGAAAATGACAATGAGGAGGAGACGACATTTATATTCACAATTCCCCCGAACAACATCAGAAACGAAATGGACGTAGGCAGTGGTAAATCAGACGATGAACATGAAGCCAATTTGAACCAGCTTGAGAGGCTATATGAGGCATTATATTTAAAGAGTTAATTACGACAGTGAAATTAGTTTCTCGATATCTCTAAAACTGAGAAAGTTAAGAGCTTTCAAAGTAAACTTGGCTAAAATGACAGCTCAAAATATCCGTGAAGTAATGAGACACTATTCAATATAATTCATTATTCAAATGGCGGTACCCACTGACGTCTGAATTAATAGACTTGTCTTAACATGCCATTTCAATGGCTGGAGGGAAAGGTCACATGACGCTCATTTTGACGTCAGCCTAGTTTACTGCCGTCCATGTTAGTTTGACGTGTTTTTGATTGCGGTAAGCAAAATATTAAAACTTTTTTTTAATTATTGAAGATAATATTAACAACTCTCAAAATGAAACACGAAACCGAAAAGACACAGAAAAGAAAAAGGTTACGGTAGCAGCTGGGACTCGAACCCAGGACCTCATGGTCATTCCGGGACCTTGGGCTTGAATCCACTAAGCTACGGCTTTTTTAAGGTCATTTTTATCAGTATCACAATTCGATTTCTAAGAACTGTTTATATCATCTTCAATTAATTCCCCCTTTTTTTGCCTGCTGCCTTTTTATGACTACAAGATTCTAACCGAATTTATTTGTAATCGTTAGATAGTGTCTCGGATATACCGATCCGATTTTAATTTATATGGGACATCTGTTTTTACAATTAATATGCATTTTTTTAAACTTATTAAAGCTTGTAACTTATTGAACCTGTCTCATTGTAATATATTCAACATAATAATATGGGATTAATATATGTGAATTAATTGAATATGAGATTAACTGTTTTTAGAAATCGAAATACGATACCGATAAAAAAAAAGGAACAGATTGGGGAAGGTCCCGGAGAGACCGTGAGGTCCTGGGTTCGAGTCCTAGCTGTTACCGTTATCTTTTTCTTTTCTGTGTCTTTTCGGTTTCATGTTTCATTTTGAGAGTTGTTAATGTTATCATAAATTATTAAAAATATTTTACAATGTGGGCTATGAACTTCAACAAGATATTAAAAAAAAAATTCAAATTATAAAACATTTACAAAACATTGGCGACACGCCTAGCTCGCCCCCTTATTTTTGTTTCTTTTCCTTACGTGTTAGGACATATCTATGTATTATTTGCTCTGTAGTAGTACCGCATACTGCCTCGCCAGTCATTCAATGTACCGTGACGTCACACGCTTAAGGGGAACGGCTGCGCTGCCTGTTTCATACATAACTTAATTTTGTATTTGAGGTCAAAATACCCATCGAAACTGAATGATATATTTTTTAAATTAAAGGTTAAGTAAATATCTAGTGCGGATGAGAGGTATTTTATTTATTTTTGTTTTAAATTACGAAGTTTATGCCATGAAAAAAAATCAATTTTCATAATTTTGGAGGCAACTTAGAAAATTATTTTGCGGGTTTATTGTATTTAAAAATATATATATATATATATATTTGCCATATAAATATGATTATGTAAATAAAAATACAAAAACAAAACGTTTAAAAAAAAAAGGTTTTTTCGGGTCGATATTTTAAATTATGTACGGCAAATTTGTGTTCCAACGTAAATTGGTCGTTTTTAATATAATTCAAAGTCCACCATAATGCTTATTTCAATATTTTATAAATTTTATACATCATTATATTTTCAAATTAAAAACTTTTTTTTAAATCACCTTTAGACCCCAAATAATTGTTATGTTATGTTAATGGCCTATATTTCATAAGGTTAAATAAAAATAAATAAATGACTTCTAATACGTACTAGATATTTACTATACTTTTTGATGAAAAAAATCATTAGGCTTAGATGAGTATTTTCGCCTCAAATCCTAAATAAAGTTTTGTATGAAACAGGCCGCGGAGCCGTTCCTCTTAACGGTCGGCCGGCGAGATTCTCCTAAAATATCAACATTTTGACGGCTTATATCTTCGGTACTATCAAATATTTTACAAAAAAATCAAAAGCTTTTTTCCTCGGCATCCTCTAATTAATATGATACATTTGTAAAATACATGAAAATGTTGTTGAAGGAGACAGCGTCATTACGAGACCTAGGTAAATACATAATACCCGAAAAGAGACATTATTTACTGCCGTAGAAATCATTATCAGAACGATTTATGAAGACACCTCTGTAAGTAGGCTGAATGTAACACAACAAGCTGCTTGTGACAGGCACAGACGGTAAGTATGCCCGTGACAACATTTGCATAGAAGATTATGTATTGTGCTAATGAAACACTCGTGAGCGTTGCGGCAGGCGTGTGTTCAAAACTCATTTACATAGTATGAAAATAGCCGAAACAAATAATATCACCGACTAAACGGTATAATGGGGTGAACATAAAACAATTCTTTCACAAACAACTTTAAACTTTCGAATATTCTCTCCACGCAAGCAATTCACTTATCATTACGCCTTTTGTTCTTGTTGACAATACCGCACAAGATTAACCTCTTGATAGCCGAATTTTCGGCTGCCAAATCGCTAGAAACAGGAGCGTTCGCTGCATTTACTTCACCGTGCGCCAGCTGCGTGTAATTTCGTAATTGCGTGTAATTTCGTAATTACCCTCTTCGGGCCCACGGTATCATAAAAGATACTCAAGATATATTTGATAAATATTCTTTTGCTGATGATGTTTATCAACCCAGGAACCGAAGTATTAGATAAAGGAGGCATCTGTTTTACTGACATGCCTACTTTATGTGATACTTCGGGTCTGGGTTGATAAACATTATCAGCAAAGAATACTTATGAAATAGATTTTGAGTAACGTATATGATACCGTGGGCCCGAAGTACTCACTAGTTTTTTTCAAAATGATATTTTTGTAAATGCTACCGTCTTACCAGATAATGTGTTTATGTATTTATAAAAAAATTATGTAGGTTTACAGGTGTAACAGCACGTATCGGATAGACTTTAACCAGTGATTCTAGAGCAAAATCGAAGTAAAAAAATATAGATGCTATTTTGCTATCCGATAACATTTTATGAAAATTAAAGAGAAAAAAAATATTTTTCTATCAAGATTTTTTTGGCAGATTGAGATTGAGGATTTTTGCATAGTATCTCAACATAGGATATTTTGTTTCATTTACGTAAAAAATATCCTTACTTGCGAAGCTGTGTGTTTGTACATGCAAATGATTTCATACATAGTCTGCCAACGGAAAGGGATCTTGAATTCGCCGCTTCTTGTTATATGCTCACGATTTTATTTGTCTATGGTTTTGAAAATCTTGAATAGCTATAAAATGGAACGCAACTAACTTTTTGCTGCAAAATACCATCGCTTTTCCGTAAAAAATAACGCGAATTTTGCCAAAAATGACGCAAATTTTTCAGGTTTCCAATAATAATTTCGTTGTGTAAAATTGACATTTATTATCTACAATGAAAATAATGTTGTACGATGTTTTCCTTAACGAGGTGTTTTCATGTTTACCCTAATTTACCGGAAGCTTGAATGGGCAGCTGGTTTTACTGTGAAAACAAACAGACATACGAGTATATAATAATACTATATGTAACTATAATTAAGAATAATAATTACTTTAAATACTTAGCAGTATTATTCAAATGCACTGGTTTTATTTGCCAGGCAATGTTACTGCTAGTTATGTGAAAAAACAACATGAATGAACACAAAAATATCTCATTCTCCGGATACGTTGTCCATTTACGTCAATGTAATTTTTTTAGTGTTTCCTATTTGCATTGTTTGACGATTTCATGACGAGAAAACTGGCAAAAATTTAGTCCACTAATGTATTTTTAATAATGCTTGTCATGGGTAAGAGCGTTTATTTGAGTGTATAATTTATGTTGGCTAGTTAGTGACTGATATGACAAATGCGTCGGGTTCCCACCCAGACGTCGTGGGTTCAATTCCTCTGCTAGCTAATGCGTAGGTTACACGTATCCAAGGACAGCGATAAATGGTAACTAAATCAATGTCCCGAGAAAAGCGATAAGTGTCGTCGACACGTGTAATTAAGAACTGATTTTATAAATTATTATATTTGTAGTGAAACTTGATTGCGTGCGTGTCCAAACAGCATTATAATAGCCCCCACCTAACTACAATAATGCTCGCGCAGTGGGCGGAGAGGGCAACTTTAGAGGAATATACAAGACAAAAATATTACTACAAGCTGTTTGTCTTATGACCTAAAACAAAATCCCACTATCCTTTAAAAATCACAACAACCATAATAAATTTAAAAATCAAATAAAACACTGAATACGTTACACAGGTAGAACTGAAATAGAAAATATACTAACACCAAATACAGACTAACACCGAAACTACTCAACTGCATTTAAAACACCTCACCCAACAATTATTTATATTTTTTTCATCAATTTAATATTTTGTAAATGAAATCCTCAGGGGAAATCGCAGTGAGGATATCATTATTTATTATTTTGTTTTATAAAAAGAAGATAATAAAACATTATTATTATTTTTATTTAGTTGACTGGATTAAGACGAATATATTAATTTACTACAAATCGGTTTACATCCTGAAAACCAAAAAACATTTTTTGAATAAATTGAACCCTTTCCCCACAGAATAGAATTAAAATAAAATTGTTAATTACGTTATAAAAATATAAGCTAAAATTACAAAAAAATTTGAATCAAGTTTAAGAAATACATTTGTAGCTATAATTATTTGGGACAGTTAATACAAAAGGAATATAACCCGCCTTTTGCGCTTACAACAAATATTCGTAGATTCCACTTGCCAAGCGATTTTTATCCCCATTACCTATATTCGTGGTGACATAAGACACACAGCTTGTAGTAATATTTTTGGCTAGAATTTCCTATTAAAATATATTCATTTTGAATGAACAAAAACGTTGTATTTCTTGCATTGTCTGAAATGAGAAGGAATGTTTATTTCTTCGCTTCGAGATTACAACATGTGACTTCTTTATCTCTTTGATTGTCTCAATTTTGACAACTTTAATCAGTTATTTTTAGAACTTTTGTCTATTATTTCTCAAGAGTGGCATTTCTATTTATAAATAACACACCTGCATAAACATTCTGTTAAAATTTTTTTTTTTTGTAGGTTATGTTTTTTGACCGACACATTTTTGTGTAAGGCGGCTCGCATATGGAACGAGCTACCGGCATCTGTTTTTCCTCTTAGTACACTGTAACTCTTAACTAAGTGCCTTACTAAATGCTTTCCTACACCCCTACCTTGATCTGTTTCACAACACTGCCAAGCCGGGTGGTGATGTAGTTTCCCTGTTTTTACCGTAGAAGTAAGTGATATAGGCCTTGAGGGAAATTATTTCCTTCAGGGTCTCCTGTGAGGAGTTACCGTAAAAAAAGTAGGGGCGCTCTTGTGAGGTGTAACAAAAAAAGTGTGCTTGCATTTATTTCATTATCATGTGAATACCATACAAGAATCCTAACCATTGTCCTGAGCCAATGGGACTACGGCATCCCTGATTGGGGTATATTATGAGGTTGAAGGGAATGAGGAAGGGAAGGCGATAGGTAAAAGGAAGGTTGGGAAGTACCTGACTATTAAAATCTGGTCAATATACAAATTAAAGCAACTTTTAGAATCTGAATGGTGGTCTTTTGCAAGGGCGATACTAGTGTCTACGTCTACGATTCGCCCCATGCACCCCAAATATACTATTAATGTAATTTAATTAAGACCTCTGGATGCATAGCTTATGATCTTAACCGTTCGTTCACCGAGGTCATCGATTTAATGATGGTTTGCAACAGGCTCCCTTATCTAATAGAACAACATAATACAACGTTGCCACATTGGGTACAATGTTATAAAAAAGAGTTTTTCAATGTTGAAAACACATGTCAACTATTACAACAACATTCATCTTTATAAAAGAGATAATTTGATAAGTGGTTAAAGACATGACGCTGTATTGTGTTTACCCATCTGTACCTATCTCTCATACCCGTGAGACGTTGATTAGGCGTCTACCTACACCAGTGACGCACAACCCGCGAGTCGCAAGTCGTCTGTGCGCCCATTTCATGTGCCCCGCATGTCTCTTCGCACGGTTTACTTAGCTAAATAAAATAACAAAAATTTTGCGGTAAATCTGGTTTAAAAAAAAAGGTTTGATATGTGAACAATATATAGGAGTATCAATGGCGCATAATCCAAGTTTGATGCATTTTAAAGGTGTCCGCTTTATGAAATTAAAATCAAAAAAGTTTTAGTGATCAAATTTTGTTTTTAACCTGACTTTTCGAACGATTTAACAGAATTTAATAGTTTGACCTTTTTCGCAAATTTTTCGCCTACGGCGCTGTCTTTCCGCATTCTATGATTGATATTTTTAATAGGTTTTCAAAAGTTGTATCTGATAATATTTTGAATCAGCCACACAAAAATAGAATCATTTTTGACAGCAAAGTCAAAGTTGAAGCATTTTGTCAAGCGCGGCCCGCGACCTAAATAAAATTGTATAAATTGACCATCCGGATTAAAAGGTTGTGCATCACTGACCTACACCAACAAGACCGTTATCATTTTTTCTAACGAATTTGACCGATTTAGGCCGACTCGTAAGTTAATTGGTTTGCACCGAAATGATAATAATGACATAAATTTGGGGGAATTACCTAGACACCTAAAAACAGCACGTACGTTTATCTAAAAGACAGTTTGCGGATGTGTAATTGAGTGATGATTTATTTTGGAAACATCCAATTATAAGTAGCATGTTATTTATCTTATTTGGTTATGACGTATTTTGATAGGAATCGGAATATTGGAGGTTCGTTCAGTAACTCAAAGATGTTTATAATGTCGCATTATCAAAGATCACGTAATCAAAGAATCTTTGCGAGTTAATGCTATTTGGCGAAAAAAAACTGTCTTGAGAGGGCTATTTACAGTTATTGCTGATTTATTCCGACCTCACAGAAAACTTATGACAGAGAGGACGTATATCACGGAGTGCGAGACTTATTACCGTTCTAACAAAATATGTTTGTATCGAAGTACGCGCTATTAGACCGGGAAGCGTTAAAAAAAAGAAACTGGCTGCAGCCCAATCACAAGAATAGCATTTTTTTAAATTTTATTAGTTAATATTGACATATGTGCGCACATCAGATAGCGAAGTTAAGAATTTGGTTTTTCCATGTCATGGTTTTTATTTATAACTTTTATTTATCTATAAATGCTAATTCGTCTTTAAAAGATTCTATCAATCTTTGTAAAAAGGCAATATATGTACGAGAATATAGGTAATACTAAAAATAATAAAGAATACAGCTATAGATTTAACTGTGGCTCCATATTGTGACCCTGTGGAAAGCCCGGGCATATTTACTAGGTTGACGATAACAAATTAGAAGAAAGATTTTCATTACGATACATTTGTTTGAGATTATCCAACTGTACCAATAATAAAAAAAACAAATTTCATTTAATTTGACACGTGATTTTAGTGGTAAACCATTTAGAGATTGTGGGTAAAAAAAGAAGAATCAAAATTTAAAAATATTTGTTTCCTCTTCTAGCAAGGGTAAACAAAATTGTCATGAGATGATATGGCGGTGTTTTTTTGTTTTTGTTTATCCCCATTAAGAGTATCCCCGCCATAGGTAAGAGACATTTGATGGAAGCCCAAGCTGCACGCTCGAAGGTTTATAAGTAAACATGGGTTTACAAGCATACAAAAAGCCAAAATTTTACTAACGATTCCAAAATATTGGCCTTAAATTTACAGAAAAATAGGAAAATGTTAAAAATTTGCATGTGCGCTACTGAATATTGATACAAATACCCTGGATTTGGAAATATGTGTTATTGACCAAAGAGGTTAAAATAAGCGTTATGTACCTACCTATGCAAATACTAATGGTGTGCACTTCATAAAGGCTGAAAAGCTGTGCTTACCTTAAAAAAACGAACAATAATTTTTTTTAAATATTTTCAAAATGCATTTTCACTGAATTTGGTAAGGAACTTGTACGCTCATTTATTGAGTTGGCCACAAATAAATCAGCGGAAGATGACAATAAAATGGCCATTTCGTTTGAATGTTTAATTAACGCACAATTCATACCTGACCATGTAAAACTACACACACCTTGGTAGACACCTTTGGTCATAGAGCAATGCACGCCATTGGCAAATGCATATTATCAGATATCTACTTATAAATATGGCGATTATTCTCGAAGCAAGTAAACATGAGGAAATCTTCAAATACAGATTGTCGTATGTAAATAATAATTATCAAAAATTACTTACTCAAAAAGATCATTGCCTCCGTTTGCGCCTCAATAAAAGACAGTTTTTGTGAGTCTAACGAGTTCATTATCTTTAGCACGTATCCATAAGGACAATGCACCGGGATGATGGGGTTCTTCATGTTACTATCCTCGGTGATGTGGTAGTTCTTATCGTCGTAGGAGTTCAGTTCTTTCAGCTCCAAGCAGGAAATGCCGTACAGCCTCTCCGCCAAGGCTCTCACGGAGTCCTCCGTCAATACGGGCTTTATCACTTCCCCCTTTCGGAGGATCTTGGCTAGGCCTTCGGTTTGGATCTCCTCGACTATGTCTGCCATTGTAGGTTTCCTGGAAATCACCGGATGCATGACTGGTTAATTTATTAATTTGGAACTGGGTGGAGTCTGGAATACTGGATTGATACCAGGGGACAAATTCTGGTTCCAACCACGTGTGTATTTGCTGGATGCAGATGCGTTCAAAGGGTTAAAGAGTTTTTTAAAAGATGGCCCGCATTCTTATTTGACTCTAATCGCAACATCACGCGGACACTGATACTCTCAATAGAGCAGTGTAAGTAAATTACATGAGCCGAACATTATGATAATAATGGGTTAATGTTTACTCAAGTTAGCCATATGATTAGATTGCCCAACTAAATAATTCACATACTATAAGTACCGAAATCGTTTAACATGTACGACGTACGTATTAATAAAATTATGTTTATAAAGTCGCAGTGTATCAATTGTAAATAATTCGGTTTTCTGAAAATGTTGAAAATTTAAACACAATTTAGTTGTGAAATGTGATACTGAGGAAGTGATCTAAATTATTTATGGAAATATTGATTTTGTGATGAATCGTGTCATCCGGGGAAAACATGAAGCAATTGTTTACTTTTATTATTTTGTACTATTTACTTAATTGAATTTTTTGATGCATTTGACTCCACTCTTATTGCGGCCGACCAGTGCATGCAGTCTATAAAGGCTGTGCTTACTTCAAGAAAATATTGTCACAACAGAATAGTCTACGTTAAGCAACAAAAATCGAAGAGATTGCAGCCTACCCTTGGTCATAGAGCAGTGCACGCTACTGCGGCCGACCCATAAAAAACTATGGGGACGTCACGTTGGCGTAAGTTCAACGCTTAGCGGAGGGAAATCCATGCAAGTGTGTGACTTTAATTTGAGTGTATCGCTGAGCGAAGTTTTGAGCCGTCGCTCAGATGATTTGTGAGAGCGGCCGTTAATAACCTGTCCGGAACAAAACAATATTATGAATAAAAAAATTATTACTTTATAAGGAAAAGAGGAGGTTGCTTGTTAATTAATTTATTTTTATATTAATGCACCATTGTCCAATAACACAATACACAACATTTAATGAAATAAACAAGAGCTACAGAAAAAGAACAGTACATACACGAATGAAGCAATGACAAAAATAGGACAAAATACACATTTGAGAATTTTGAGAGAATATTTAAGTCAAACAGAACAAGGTTTTGGGAGGGTCCATACATATTAAATGATTTCTTTCGATGCATATTTTCGTAAAGCCAGACCAATATATTTAGACTGGTACCAAAAATTTTTAGGCCCTGGACTGAGTTAATAATCATACCTCACCATATTTTGCCGCAATCTTTTAAAAAATATCTCCACACATAATATTGCATTGAAACCGATAATGCCAAATACCAAATTTTAAAATTTTACAGTTTAATTTATGTAATAGTATATCTAGTTTTTATAGCAATATTATGATTTTAATTGCTAGCATTTTTCATCTAATGTTTTTGTTTCTAATATTTTAATTTATTTGGCTGCACTCTATTAGTAGATATCAGTTCTTAACTCAGTGCAGCAAACATGGCCAAAATTAGACGATTTTATTAGATATCAGTTCTTAACTCAGTGCAGCAAACGTGGCCAAAAATAGACGACTTCTCAAATTCAAGTCATTGTACCTTTCTATGATATACAATGTCAAAGTTATAAATAACATCAACTGCATAAATCATTCTTTTTATCACGAAAATTTCACTAAACAATAGCCCGTCTAACTTACTGTAGAGATATTCAAGCCTCGTTAAAACATGAAAAATATATAAAAGTGTTAACAATGATAGTGTTTTCATTTAACGAGTTAACAATTCCATCTGATTCAAGATTTTCGTGATAACATTCAATCCATCCATAAAGCCCAAGATTTATAACCTTGGGTCAGATGGAAGACTTCCTGGCGCAGAAAAGGTACTTATATATATTGAAAATTATTTTTAAGCAAACTAAGGACCTAAGCCTGCAATATTATGAAATACAGCACTTATTTTAATCTCTATATATAAGAATGAATGTTTGTCTGTCTGTCCTCAATTTTTTCAAAAATTACTTGACTGGTTTCACTGAAAATAGCATATTTTGTTCTTATTAATTCCGGGAGGTTTAGAGAGTAGTTTGAATGAAATCCAATATGTAAAACTGTTGCTATAAGGTTTTAAAATTAGTATGAAAAACATTGAACCCGCCATGTTGTATTGAAGTTAGCCCATAGATATACCACTCTGGTTAGCAACAGATTACACATTCAAAATAAGACGGTTTGTTTTGGTAGAATATTTTCAAAATGGAAAACACACATAGGTACCTAATTAAGAACTTTATTTTTAGGTATATTTTGAAAAAACTAAATGTTCGGAATGAAATAAAATTTTCAAATGTATGTTCCTTTGTTTAGAGATACTAATAGTCGTCACAACGCATTAATTTCGCTGTAAAGTCAATTATGGCACCCAAACGACAAGCGAGAATTCACAACTTCGTAACCTTATTCCAAAAAAATAAAATAATATCGAGCAAGGCCGGGTACACGTCAGCTGGTTCATGATAAATACTTTATATGGGCAATTTTTAAAGCTGCTCGAAGAACAAGTCCGAATATTGTAATTGTCTTATTGTAAGATATGGGTTCTACTACCTACGTAAGAAACGAATTTTCTAATCAAGATTAGACGAATTTCGATCAGGAATCTACTCATCGCTTATCAGCTGTTAGGTTATCAGATCACAACAGAGATCCAATCTCAAATAAAAAATTAATATTACGATTTAGTTACAGACGTCAAACCGAAAAGATTTATACGTAACTGCCAAATAATTTTTTAATTAATTTAATTTTTTAATCTATTACGGACACGACTGGTTTGACCGATTCCAACTAAAGCCACCGCGTAGGAAAAGACGACCGGATGGTCGAATCGCTCGTCGCGGTGGCTTTTGTTAGTACCGGGCAAACTAGTCGTGTGGAAGGTCCGTAACTATGCTTTATTTTATTACATAGAAAAAGAACACTAATTAAGAAGCAATTATATAACACAAATGGGATGTATAACAATCATTAGTCACTCCAATTTTTTATCGACTTTGACGGTCTCCGTGGTTGAGTGGTTACGATCTTTGGCTCGCGGACAACTTCTGATAACTTTGATCAGTTAGCGATCGACTTAAAAAATGAGTCTGGTTCCCACCCAGGCATCGCAGATTCTATTTCTCTCCCAGGTAAGACCGCCTTAATTTTAAACATTATTTTTTTAGTGTTAACTCCACACAGAAAATAATTTTCCTCAGAGTCTTTGAGGATGATGTGTAGATAGTTTTCTGAGGAGAGGAAGGAGTAAACATGGGTCTTGAAGAGACACATATTGTAGGATGGAGGAAACACAGTGGCCGGTAAATTGTTCCACAGCTGGGGTGTTGATCCCAGAATGAGCTGTGGAAACGACCTGTTCTCATGTGACAATTGTCAATCAGGTACAAATTTTGGGCGCGCGTTTGGCGTGTTTCCCCACTATGCAACGTACCGAAAGATCAGTGACGATAGTTCCTCAGAACGTCTTCCATTGAAATACCGGTAGAACAAGGACAGCATTCCCACCTTCTTAAAGATAGGCGAATCTATCAAACGTACCGCTCGTTTCTGCACAGTCGAAGGTTTTTTCAGGTATTTTGAACCTTCAGACTACCATATTCATATGCGATTTGTACAAGGTCAGCAGTTGTGTACTATTAAAGTATCTACGGGCTCTGTGCACGACCAGTTTCTGGCAGTCTAACTTGACTCTGATTTTGATGGAGCCCCCATACCTGAGCTGGTCGCATAGGGTTACACTAACGGCCGTTCTTCCCAACCCAACTGAAAAACTTTAGACCCGAAATTTTTCCTCAACACTGTTCAAATGCACAAATACGCTCTTCTCAGCGAAACTCTCGATCAAATTTACGATAAATACAGTTTATCAATTTTTGTGGATTAAGTTCTGCTCAACAGAGGACTAGTTATAAAAAGAGTTAACAGGGTGAAAAAATGTTAAATAACTTATTCCATTTCATATTCCGAATATCTCAATAATGGATTTATAATTTTTTTTTAATTAGTGCCATATGTTAGCCGTATTTGGTGACCAGATCTGAATAGCAAGTTACTTTTTCACCTTCTTCCTCTGCCCCATTTTCCTACCAATTCGATACTCTTCAGCTTCTCAATATACCCCAATTGGGGATGCCATAGTTACACCGACTGCGGGCGGTTGGCACTCTTGCGCGATATTCACAGTAAAAAAAAAAGTTGAGCCTTTTATAGTTACGACGAATTATTTTTGATTTTTTACGTTATGTTTGTGGATGACAAAACAAAGGTTATGTCTGTAAATTTGCAGGTGGGCTGTGATTATCACTACTGGATAAGTACGTAAACAATTGCTAAAATTTAAGCTTCCCAATTTGGCCGCTTAAGCCGATAATTGGAACTAGTTTCGGCGCTGTGATCACTACCAGCTACTGTGACAAAATTTGACATTTAAGTGAATGATTGTATCTGAAATTTATGTAAATTCATAAATTGCCCGCTTTTACCAGTATGGAATTCAAATATTCGTCGAGCGATGAGGAATGTCGATGATATTAATTGAAAAAATATGATTTTCAATCTAAACCAGTAGAGAAAAGAATTTTCAAAGTTTCAAGAACATACCATAGTTTATTTTCAACGGTTAATTCGACTGCTTCCGGCAAAACAAATACTATTTACAATTAGGTTCCTCGCATATGGAACCAATCGGGTTTGTGTGGAGGACTATTAAATAAAACCCACGTACAAAAAAATATACATCGCGATGACATTTTTGGTTTAAATGTTAAAAATAAACTCATTCATCCATTAAAAACGTAGACAAAACGCGTAATATTTGGTGATTTCTATATTGTCTATGCTTACGACCTGTATACTGATTTTTGGTAAGCGCGTCATAAATTCCTTATCCTTCACTGATAAACCGGCCTATAATAGTACTTATAAAAAAATTGTCATTAGCTATGATAACACTTATAAAATCCCACAACCTTACAAATTATAAAATAAACAACAGTTTTTGCGAAACGAGTGCATTAAACAAATGATAAGAATGTTTTTATAATTTAAATAATATTAATTTATTATTATGTATTTAATTTACTGGAATAACTTATATTTAATCACTGAAGAAGATTATATTAACAAATCTCACATGAAACATGAAACAGAAAAAGAAAATAAAATTACGTATTTTAAGAAATAGTTTATTTATATAAAAAAAGTTATTCTAGGTAATTAATCCCTTTGGAAGGCGAAACAGCTGCCACGCGTATAAATAATTACTTAATAGAATTATTTTATAAATTAAGCGTTTTTTTTTAAAGTAAATATTACCTAATGTTTATTATTAAAATTTCGAAAACTTGCGTCTACAAATTAAATATGAACAGAATAATACAAATAATATGATTGGCAAGGAAACGCATATCTCTGTGTTCTAATGATAAAAGTCCCGTTTTTCTTGTATGCAGATAGATGACTACGGAAGCTCAAAATATTATAAGCTTTCATTCCCAAAAAAATAATTAAAAAAAACTCCTAACATAACCCGCTTCAAAGAAATACAAGTCGAGAGTTTCATAAAGCCATTTTGCAAATTTTAAAAATTCAATGTTCACTTGAGTAAGCTTCCATATTACATATTTCTATATTCACTTCGGTAATTAATAAGTCAATAGTCAGTGATCACCCTAAAACAACGTATAACCTGCTAAAGCACGGAAACATTGATATGTTTTTTACCAAAGTTGTTAGGTTAAAAATGCCAAAAATGAATGCAGTGAAGTTTGAAAGCAAATATTAATTAACCTCTACGGGTTGGACCCCTGTATTTGCAGTGTCGAAAAATCGAGTAAGCGCTACGATGCACTTCAATTGCAGTGCCGGGTTGTTTGTACATGTCGCCGTAGAATATTACTTTTACTATTTAGTTAAAATATAAAGAAATACATTCAAAAGCGTTAGTAAATTCATTAATAACATAACCTAAATGAAACATGAAACCGAAAAAAACAACAGAAAATAAAAATATGTCAGTCGCATCTCGGACTCGAACGCAGGACCTCTGTCTTACCTTATGTTAATATTATCTGCTTCAATGATTAAACATTTCAATGAGGTTTTCAAACTTCAATAAATTAATTAAAAATTTAAAAAAAATTATTAATAAAGATATAAAACAGCATCACGCACTTACATACCTTTTAATTTGTTTATGTTTTCTCCAATATCTTCGCTGCATGTTTACTAATCGTTCTGTCACTTTGTTTGAGAAGTTAAACCATTAAAAACTGGTCTAATGAATGTATTAAATGGTGAAGTCGGTCTTAAATAATCAATCACACAAAACTTCGATAAACCAAAATCGATAAAGGCACGCGGACTAATGCTGGGTTTTCAGTAGATGTCGTTTGTAAAACGATATCTTTGACTTGAGCAAATAATCGTAGGAGATAATGCCAATCTAGGTGGGTACAAAGAACAACAATTATCTTGATTGCATATCTCTAAAGGTCGATTTTTCAATTGGCAGTTTCCGTTTTATACCAAAATACTGGATTTTATCATTGGTCACGGGTTCAAATTCCTATAAAATGCAAGTATAACTGATATTTTTGCGTATCTGTAATAAGTGCATGTGTTTATCATTTTGGTGCACGGATATTCAACCTTTTGGCATGAATTGGGCTATAATGAATGAGGCGGATTCGTATAGGAAAATTTAGGGCCATACATTACGTAAAATGATTATAATAAACCGGTTTTACGTTCATTCATGCCGCGAAACTTTATAGCGATATTATTTTCGAAGCTCTTTTTAACGAAATAATTTTAAAAACACTTTTTGGCTTTCCCATAGATGTATCTAAATATTGCATCTTTAGGCAATATTTAGATACATCTATTCGAACTATTTGTCAATGGACCCAAATGGCAGATAATATCTTATTTAACTGATTGATTACTTTCGATTTCCATTATTATATTTTTCAAATTATCTTTGAAAAGTGTACTTGAATGGTGTAGCGTCAATTCGCTGTAAACGTTGACCTAATTTACTCTTCTCTTTTAATTATACATACATTTTTTTAAAATTGCTTACAAATTGAACATTCCTCAATTGCGTGGTTGAAAATAGAGATAATTTATTCTGGAAAGAATGATAATGAGATGTCTTGTACAAATCCAATAAAGAGAGAAGTTTTTTATCTTGTTTACATGAGTTTTTAAGACGCGGGTATTAAAACAAAAGTGGTGTTGATGTGACACGCCTGCTTTAGTAAGTGATTCGGTTTTATATACACGTTTTAAGTATACAATCCAATGATGACTGATAGCCTCCCCAGAATTCTTCCACCTTCCTTGTAATGTAAGATTTGGTCATAAGGTAGCAGGCTACCCAGGTGAGTTCATTATTTTCTAAATATACGTTTATAAACAAAACCTAAAATCATTTTACCCTTTTCCAACTGCTGGAAATTGAGTTCCCGACCGCCAGCCCAGAGTCTAACGGCTGTTCTTCCCAGCCCTACTGAGCAACTATTGAGCCGAAATTTCGCATTAACGCTGTTTAAATGCACATATACGCTCTTCCCAACGAAGCTCTCGAGAAAATTAGGAAATCTATTTTTGTGGATTAAGTTTCACTCAACAGAGGAATAGTTACAAAAAGTGTCAACGGGGTGAAAAAAATGTCAAACTTCATTATTGGTTCGTGATCCAAATAATGTATGACAAAGATTTATTTCCGTCTTCGAATGCCAAAAACATGTTTTTTTTTATATATTGTAAATAAAACTGAAGAGAACCTTAATCTTATCTTATTTTACCTATTATAAGTTACGCTTTTGTCTTGTTTTTCAGGGAGGAGAAACGGCAAATGTCAAATATACGAACTGAATAATGTACTTTTGCGGTATTATCAAAAGTCAAGCCAACACTTTATTTTGAACATGTTTTTAACGCATACGTTTGTGAAGTATAACATGTTGGTTTATGTATTAGTTTTTCAAACAAATGATGTGTATTCATAATAAATACAATACAAACTTATCTATGTTAATTTGACATTGAAAGTTTACACTTTTCATTTTATTTTCTATGAAAGTGGGCGGGCTTGATCAACGGTAAAAAAATATTTGAAAAATTGGAAAAAAACGGCCGTAAGTTTGATTTGTTGGGCATGTGGTTATATAGTTTAATCACGTAACATTTAAAGTAGTAAAAGCAATACTTCAACAATGTAAACTTGTAACAGTGTAATGTTTAGTGACAATAACAGACTACTGATGTTTTAAACATTTCTGAAAACATGTTATATAGATCTTTAAACTTATTCAATATTTATCTTGCCAAAGATTCAAAGCTTTTTATGTTTGTTTGTTGTTTTCTGCAATAATATTGTCTCCCCTGGAACAAGTTTTTCAAGCTCAGTGGACAGATATTATTAAAAAAAAGAAGTTTTTTAGTACATACGAGTATTGTAAAAAAAAGCAGCAAGAGAGAGACTCAATTTCCTGAAAAACTAAATTATTTGCTTAAGTGTGCACACATTATTAATTTAATACCAGAGACGCAAAAGTTAGCAAGAGATGCCTGGAAATTTTGAAGATTTAATCTAATTAAGATTAATAACTATGAACAACATTGTTATCTTTAATACATTGTATTGGAGCTTAAAGGAGGTTAGAAGCATTATTCAATGCTGTTCATAATAACTTATTGAAAATTCATTCGGCGGTGTTAATGAGGAGTATTAACTGCACGAATAACATAAAAGCGGTTAAAAGTATTGTTAACGTTTAGCGTTAGTTTTGTAATAGTAAAATTTCAGAGTTATATGTTCATAAAATTGTTATGATTAACACTGCTGTTAGTAGAACAAAACATATTAGAGTTAGGTTTGCTAAAACCGCTTATAAAACAGTTTGAAGTTGTTAAAGTTAAGTTATTAAAAGTGCCCCACCGTTGTTTTTAGGTCAATGTTAGAAGAAAACATTGGCAGAAGTACCTACCCATCTTCTAATGACTCTTCAACCACTACTGGCTCTTCAACTATTACTGGTTCAACTACTATTTTCTTCGCGACTAGTAAGTCGTGGTATTCAAACGCCATCGGTTTGTAAGTCATTTTGAAGAGAATTTCTCGAAGAGTTTCCTATAAGAGTATGGATAAAGCGGAAAGAATTAGTGATACATGCAAAGAAAAGAAAATTCCATTTGATGTATGGAAAGAGTTCATATTAATTACCAGGAAGAAGGCAATGATTTATTTTAGATACAGAATGTAAAAGAAAGAGAATAAGATTAGACAGATGTTCTAAATTAATCATGGTGTATCCAGTACAATTTTATGATTCACGAAAATGAAAAGTTTGAAAAACACTGAAAAAACATAAAATGCATATTTTACAGACTGCAAGAATTTTCTTTGCAATGGAATGAAAGTAATCTGTAAAACGTTTCCTGCAGTCTGAAAAATTAAGCAAAATATTTTCAGTAATAATTATCAATTGAGGTTGTTATCTTTTGTTTACTTAAAAATACATTTAATGTAAACATTTCCTGTTAATTTTCTAAGTCTGATTACATCTACAAAATCTGTCGTTTTGTAAAACTGCGTCATGTCTATTTGATTGTTTTGTTGGTTGATGTGTATCTTTACACAATAAAGATGCACACATAATATTATTGAATGACTGATTCATTTTCATTGATTTTTTTAAAGATTCCTTGTTTGCGAAGATAGAGGAACGACTACTGAGGCCAAAATACCCACCCAAACTGAATGATCTTTTTTAAAATTAGAGGCATAGTAAATATCTAGCATGGATTATACGTGTTTTTATTTATTTTTGTTTTAAATTATGATATATAGGCCATTAAATAAATCAATTTTCATGATTTTAGAGGGCACTTTGAAAATTATTTGCGGGTTTAAGGTTACAAAAAATACTTGTTATATTTGCTACGTAAATATGATTACACAAAAATAAAACATCTTTAAAAAAAAAATTTTCAGGTCTATATTTTAAATTATGTACGGCAAATTTGTGTTCCCAGATAAATTGGTTGTTTTACATTTAAATTTAGGACCATTATTATGCTTATTTGAACACTTTAAAAAAATATCTATTTTATATTTTAATATCAGGCAGGGTAAAACTTGTTTTTTTTTTTAATCATCGTTAGCCCCCAAATAATTGGTAAAGATTTGATAATTGATTCCTTTAATGGCCTTTAAGTTCAAATAACTTCCTTACTAAATATTTTCTATACCCTTTGATTAAAAAAGGATTATTAGGTTAGTATTTTGGCCTCAAATCCAAAATTAAGTTTTTTATGAAACATGGCGCGCAGCCGTTTCTCTTAATTAATAAATAACAGTATTTTGACCGGTTACGAATCAGTCTTTCGTCTTGGGTCAAATTACGCTATTGCAATTTAAAAAAAATGATCAATTAATAATAGGACACATTGAGTTTATAAACAAAGAATGATGTATAGATTTCATGGTTATATCATCACTTGACCTAAGGTCAAAGATCTATTGAAAATAATAATTATCATTATTTACAATTTTTTCAACCCCCTGAGATTTCAGCAATCTCCTGGAAGACAGAATCATTTTTATAGTATGAAAAGTGAACACATTTAAATACATATTATTACAACAGAGTTCATAAAAATATTTTACCGGTACATTGTATATGGTATACTGGTTTATAATAAAGTGTCAATATTATGGGATAATACACATCATTAATTTTATAGGAGATAACAAGATTACCAGACAGACTTTGACCAGCGATTCCTGAGGTTATTTGCAGTCAAAAAAATAGATGCTGTTTTGGAAAAAATGTAATATTGGCAAGAACATTGGTAGGATGATAAAGTTCTTCAACAAATTGTAAAATTACTCTGTGGTGTCATTTTTAATAAAATGTATAAGAAGTGTTTCGTATATTTTTTTATATGAATACCGCACAAGAGTCCCAACTGCTCCCAACCGTCTGGAGCCAGTGAGACTATGGCATCCCCGATTGGGGAATGTTGTGAGGCTGAAGGCATTGGGGAGGGGAAGGAGAAGGGGAAGAGTAAGGTGGGGAAATTCCTGGCTATTCAGATCTGGTCACCAAACACGGCTAAAAGCCATTTCAAGCAACGTTTCAATTCTGAATGGTGGTCTTTCACCAGGGCGATACTGAAAGTATCTTCCACTCTGGAACGTGTGCAAATATAATATAAATTATTTTTCAATTAATTAATTGTGAAACAGCACAAATTAATTATATAAAATTTACTTGCGCACGCCGGGATTTGAACCCGCGACCTTCGGATTCGTAATCGAAAGCTTTACCCCTCGACCACAGAGGCCGTATAAACCACTATTTAACATCAACATGTTTCGGGAGCGAAGCTTCCCTCATCAGGATACAAAGTATAGTTTGTATTTATATGTTGAATAGTGGTTTTTACAAAACATTTATTATTCATTTAATTAATAATACATAATATAATTCAGGGTGCAACAAGACGTACCTAAACTGTCCCTAATTTTCCAATGTTGCGGGAAAGGGACAGTGAACGTGAAGTGGTAAACAAATATATAAAATAAATAATACATATATTCATTAGTGAAAGTAGGAATACTTATATTATAGTAAAAAAAAAATATTCCAAGATTTTTCCAAAAATTACGGTGAAAGTGATCCAAGGAATTTAAAAAACAAGTGTCTATTATTGTACCAGACAGATAGTTACTACGTTCTTATCTTAAATAGAAAACATTAATAAGAATATTGTTGACATAAGCTTCTCGTAAATTACAATCATCGCTGATATCTCCATACTTAAAAACAAACAAATGTAGATAAAAAAAGGTCTCCCGAAGAACACTGTTCTTCCTTTGTAAAATGTAAATAACAGATTAATTTGTATAATTTCGTACAGAAATACGCACAGACCGTCACGCTTAACTTTGCAGTCGCCACTGCAGATATTGAGGTTACAAATGTAAAATAATATCCAAATTTTATTTTGATTTATTTACAGTGAAAGTTTTAAAATATATCAACTCATCAGTAGTTGCAAAATAATCAACATTAATTTAAAATTTGATTTAAATGCAGTACATAGTCGTGATTTAAAAAAAATAGAACTATCTCTCCGTATTGGTAATTATTTTTCGTAAGGTTTATCTAGAGGCAATTCGTCCTAATACTGGGATTATTGCAATCATTTACAGGTTTTTAAAGTCCATAAATGTAAAAACATTGACATGCATCAATTTACATGGAATTTCCCATTTAAAATAGCTTATATATATATATATATAACACAAAAATATGGAAGGAATGCATTTAAAAAGAATATGAGACCAACAAAAATAACAAAAACATGGCTTATTTTGTTTCTCTTTTCATTTTTTGCACGTGACTTTGTTTTCATAATTATTTATTAATTTTTTATCTCTTAATACTTAAATTTTTATTATCTTTTGTCACATTAAGCTATATGTATTAATTAATTGTTTTTTGTGTTTAATTCGTTGAACTCCAATTAATTTCTTTAAAAATTTAATGTAAATCAAATTTTATAATGTTATTATTAAGTGTCAGACAGTTTGAAAATGGCTTTAATCGGTGAAACAGCTGTCACAATAATAAAATCTAAAAATATTTTCGGAACTTAATAATAAGATTATAAAAATTGATTTACAATAATTTTTTAAGATTAACCCAAAATCAGTTTTAAAAGTCATTGAGATTGCTGTGCAGCAAGTAAAAAATAATAATAAAAAATAAACATGTCCATTGGTTTCGTTTTAATCAAAATTTCAGTGTTGAGCATTGTTTCAAAAACTTGTTTTTAAGCTTGACACACACATCTTTTGAGGTGTCAAAAGATAGACTAATGAACGAAAAAAAAAACATAGATTTAAAAAAATTCTAAATATCTATTGTGACGACGCTCGCTGTTTGAAATTTAAGCGTGTTGTCTATTTAAAAATGGGATATATTTTTCTCGTACTATACGTCTTGACACGGTTAACTTTGGATGTGAACAAAACAGGAATTAATGAGCGAACTGTTTTTGAAAACTATTTTTTTTGTATCCAAACAATTTACACAACGATGCCACGGACTGCAAAGTTAACCGTGCCAAGCGTGATTGAGTAGGAAAAATCCGCTTTCGTTAAAACGGATGCTGTTAAATACATTCTTGAGCAAATACAGATGGTTTTATGGATTAAATATTCAATTTCTTTGTTATTAAAAAAATAGCTGTAACCAAATAATATTTTTTTTATATTTTGGGAGAATATTTTTTAAAAACACAGCGCTCCAGGATTCGGTATATAAATTATAGAAAAATAATAATATTTAAAAAAAAATTTTGAGATATTTTGTTAGAGTCGCCCGGTTAGGCAAAAAATATCAGTTATTCAAAAGCACGATGCTAAAAAAGAAAACGTAATTTTTAATTTTACACTTCGTTAACTACTCAAGTAATATCTCTTAACAATTAAAAACAGTGTTTAACTAATAGTTACGTAAGTCTTTGAACAGGGTCTTAACTATAAATACAAACGTGTAAGCTTACCTCTCTTGAGATGTGAACGGCAGAAGTACTGGAATAGGACTAAATTACACACACGAGTAACGCAAACCGAAATGCTGTACGCCCATTGATTGCCAACATTTTCAAGATAAGGGCCGACATATAAATTAAATAAATAAATAGAATTCTATATGTTTCTTACTCGGATTGAAAACGTAGGGTGAATATATTGTTTTAATTCTAACATATAATATTTTTATAAGTTTCTTGAAGGACTTGAGCTTGAAACTAACAATTCATTCCATTTCATATTCCATACGTGTGCCAACAAACAATTCATCTCAATATTTAAAAGGTTTACCTGCAAAAGCTTTTTAAAAATATTTAAATTAATTAAAATATTTATTTACGAGTAAGTATGCAATAAATAAAAGTAAATATGCACGCACAGATTGGGCAGCGCACGTGGGCCGTCCCCAACTAGCAAGTAAGACAATGAATACTTGAGCAACGATGGAAAGGCTCGAATACACTGTTATAGTTACAATTGATTTCGTACAATTTATTTTTCCCTTTCGGAGGCTTAATGAATTATTTACTAGTTGGGAGCGGCTCACAACTGTCGTCACATGGTCACACGGTTACACGGAATGAATTTACAAAGATTTTAGGCGCGAACAGCCGCGTAACGTCGATCAAATGATACCAACCAAATAGGGCGTGTTGATGAGACGGTGTTTTGTTCTTCTTTAAACAACGATTCATAAATTCTACGTATAATCTTTTTTTTGGTGTTACAATGTGTTATTTTCTTATTTTTATAAACAATAATTATTAGCCTGAAACACTCATCCAAATTGAAAAAAACCTTCCAAGAAAAGATAAATGTAGCCGACAGGACTCGAACCTGCAACCTTCTAATATCCGGTCAGATGCTCTATATAATAAAATAAAAAAAACCGTAATTATTGAATGAAATACTAGTATATATTGATTAACTTGGCGGGTTTGCGATAAGCCGACGTAGCTCAATTGTAGAGCATCTGACCGGATATTAGAAGGTTGCAGGTTCGAGTCATTTTAGTCATTAAAAAACTTTAGTTTATCAATTAATTAATGTTATTTTCTATAAAATTGTTAACATCGATACAGAATTATACTAAATTGAATGAAAAGACACTTTGAATCCATTTTTTTTTGTATTGTTGACTAGTTTCAATTCGGCTGAATCATCTTCAAGATTTAAAAAATACTAATTAAATAACAGAAGTGTGCATGTATATATATGGTAGAGGTAAAAATGGGGATAATATACAATATCAAGAGAGAGACAACAATATAACTTTAGAAACATTCAATACAATACACCTTATTATATACACGATGGGAAAACCACGAAAGACAAAGAAGGCAACAGAACACCAAGTAGGGGTTGGTGGGAACGGAAATATGTCCAAAAATGGACTATAAGAAAAAAAAATTATTGTTGAGATTTTGTTAATATAAAAAAAGTTAATTAATATTTACAAAGCTAATAAGATAATTTTTATTCTTTGTCTTAGTCCACCTCACTAGGGATTCCTGTGCTCAGGCGAACTAAGTTTTATTTAAAAACTGATTTTTTAAGCACCCACGAAATTCTTTTCAAGGTGCTGGATAACTCCTCTTCTTTGATTTCTTCACAGGTTGAGTAAGGTTTAGATTTGATTTTTGAAATCATTTGCACTTTCTGTTTTTTTTTTATGGCCGGTGAAAGTGAATTATATAGCTTAGTGGCGAGATTTATAATTCCTTTGTTCAAAAGCAGTTTTAAATTTAGGAATATTCATAATGTCATTTTGGTTCGATCTTGTGTGGTGAAAATTAAGTTTCTTCTATTTTTTTGAACTTTTGAAAAACATTCTTAGCATATATGTTTGGGTGTTAGATACTGCAAAAGATTTGAAATTTATTTTGTTGGCGTTCTTATGGGAGCTTTTAAAATGGTCTTTATAATGCCCTTTTAGGTTTTAGACAATTGTTAAATATGGTTGGTAGTTGCCGATCCCCATCCTAGTATACCACATTCGAGGCGGGAGTGGCATAGCGCATAGTAAACTTTTTTAACATCATTTTGACATACAATATTTACATCCATATTGTAGCTTGTGAATATACGTAAAAGAGTAGTTTTTAAACAATTCATTTAATATCCTCCAAGTGTCTAATATAAACTTTTTTTTTCATTTGTGATGCGCCTTGTCATTATTTTGCCGTCTTTATTTCTTTAGAACATTGTTTGGTTTTCCTTAGTAGTTCTTTATGATATTGAATTATTCCTTTACCGACGTATATTGTATCTTGGGAAAGTTCTTTAATGGAAGCGTAGTTAATGTTTCTTTAACAGTAAGGTTGTTTCTGGTGGTTTAGTCTAAAAAATGCACCAGCAGTTTAGGAGGACCATCGGTTCGCCTGTCTATTACTCTTTTCACACCAATTGTTTCATTGTATTTTATTTCCAGGCCGGCTGCCGCGGCAACTCTTTTTACTATTTCTATTGGCTATTCACCATTTTTTTGTGTTATCTCTAGGTATTATGTATTCGATTTGAATTCTAGGTCTGATATTTTTATTTCGAGTCGTTTATCGATAAAGTTTTTTTGCTTATTGGTCTTTTTTATGATTTCTATTTTTAAATTTTGGATAATATTGATTACTCATAAAATCTATACTTTGCTGTATTCTTTTGGTCTGATGGCCTTAATCAGTAGAAGATGACGAGTTGAAATATGTCACTGTGAAAATTATATTAGAAAACACTAGCACTCTTCTAGTTCCCAATGAGACAAATTTATACCTGCCAAAAGGGAGAATAAATCAATCCCAGCACAAATCACACACGTTTTAATCACAGAGTATAGTTTATAGGAGTTTTTTTGAACAATTTTTGCGTTTGAAACAAAATGAAAAATGTCACTGAGAATGATCAGGCAACTTAATTACAAGACAATTATACTCTCTGCTAAGTGACAAAGAGAAAATGTCTTAAGTCTGCCAAAGGGGAGAATGAATCCGTCCCAACACAAAACACACACTTTTATGCAGTGTTAACTTACGGATTTGTGCGGGGAAAGCGGGAATGCGGGAGAAGGTAAGGAGGAAGGTTGGGAAGGTGAATCTGCGGGAGACAGTGTGTGTGTGTGTGTGTATACCCTGAGAGGGGTTTTCTTCCAGGGAGCTCAGCTCGGGACCTACGACTAGCTCACAATCGGCAGGCCTCAGAGCTCTTCTTCAGGATCGTGAATCGACAGTCAGTCTTATAATTGGGGATTGTGACTCGAGACTTTATTAATTAAAACTCTCAGATGCTTTCAGTAATCAGTTGTTTACTCGGTATAAAAGGACACAGGCATAGTAAGATTACACAAAGGGATCATGCTAACCTAAATGTTACAAAAATGTTACGGGTAATCTAAGATTCTCTCTGAAATAACTCTACGAACGGCATTGTTAAATGTGGCTCGAAATGGAATTACAACACAATGTAAAGGGGATAATCAAGATACAGCTCACGGTTGGGAATGATGGTTGTCGGTCGTGCGTCCGGGTAATATTCCATCGCCAAGTCCATGATGGATGGTGCACCTCGGAGAGGATGTTGACAAGCCCGGGTCCACAGAGAAAGTGAAGCGTTGCGAGCCCGCGGCCGTACCCGGGACCGCGTATGAGTAATGTTTATTTTTGACGCTAGGGGTGCTAACTTAACGAGTGGCTAGTAATTTATAGGGTATATGCGTTATGTAACACATTCCCCCATGTCACGAAAAAAAGCGCCGTGGTAATGAAGCTGTAGGACTAAAAAAATCCTCTAAAATGCACCGTCGTTACAAGAATGAGAAAGCAGAGAGAGAGAGAGGTCTAGCTATCCTTATAAACTAGAGATGGGTGAATTACAATGTGAGAGATGGGCAAACATACATGATTATGCACTAAAATCAACAAAATAATACATAGTTATGCAGAACAGTGATAACAATACATGGTTATGTTGAATAGAAACAAGAATAAAAAAAATGACTCTATGGTTTATCATTGGTCTGTAAGCTAAGTTTCGGAGTGGTTTTGCGTTGTGGTGTGACGTGGGTTATTCACTGGTTTTATGTTATGACTTCACTGTAACCTGACCCTTTTGAGATAACACTTGGGTCAAGTAAAAACAAAAGTTCGGTGGAGAGTTATCATCACAGAGGTTTGGAGAAATAAACAGCAGTAGAAGGTTTGTGGTTTGCGTGTTGAGCCAGAGAGGATTCCTTATGCCAGGTGGCGAGGCAGGAATGTGGTTGATGATGTTCCAAGGTGAAGTGGTTGTATATGGTGAATATTGCGCGGCGGCAATGTTAGTAAGTCTTGACAGTTATGGTGTACAAGATAAGGGTTGTGTCCATGTCTAGCGTGACAAAAGACGACGGCTGGCTTCTGGTATGAACTGGAACGGGTCTTGGTAGTGATAATGTATGCAAGACAATGATGAGTCTATGTCTAGTGTGACAAAAGACGGCAGCTGGCTATTGATGAACTGGAACGTGCCTAGGACTGACATGTCCAAAAGGTCGTTTTGAAAGTGTCTATGTATTATGAGACAACTTGGTTCGCAACTACACGTGCGACTCCAGCTTGATTATGGTAAGCAGGGTCGGGTGTTTTTATGTTTGTGGTTGAAGAAGATGAACCTCCGTGACAGTTTGTGGTGATGGGGTGAAGTTCTGCTAGGCTGGTGATGAAGAAGGCTGCTGGGCTGATGATGAAGAAGGCTGCTGGGCTTCTTTTTAGTCCAGGGGGGAAATTATTATTAAAACAAAATTCTTGAAGTTTACCTGCCTGGTAGACCAATGATGCAAAAGTTTGGAGAGAAACAAGTGTGTTGTAAGAGAAAAAAGAACGTAGGTTAACCGCATTTAGAGAATTCCAGAGAGAGAGAGAACGAACAAAAAGGAAATAAACAACTGAGCTGAGAGTCTTAAATTATATACAAATACCAGTATTCAGCATCAAAGGTGACAATATATAGTCCATTCAGTGCAGTAGCATTGAATACATATCCACTGATACAAGAACTGAGGTTTGTATACAATTACACATATCTCACTTGAAAGCAATTGACCCTTTGTGGTCAATGTAATCGCTGAGGTGGTGACAATATATTACTATCAAGGTAAGATATTTTGAGGGTGAAGTTGAGAAAATAATTCATGGATGAGGTTTGACCTATTTGACAGACGTTATGCTGAGAGCGTAACGTACAATTTCCAAATACATGAATAATTTTTTTCACTTGGGAGACAAGGAAATTGAGTACAGAAATCTGCTGTGATCTGGCTATAGTCCAGGTTCAACCTCTGGGGAGAATGAAGGAAAGTAAATAGCAGAGTTCTGGACTCATTACATTTGTATAAATGAATGATGATTACAGAATACACAGTTATACAGAACTAGTCTTTTGCGTGTATTAGGCGAAAGGCTAGGGGTCGTTTTAATCTTCTACACGTTTGTGGGAAAATGACAGACCCTTGTTCAAATTTCACAAACCTAGGAGTTTTCTTATTCGTTTTCTAGACAACGAGTTACAAGTTTTATACAAATATCACAAAATATCAAACATTTAGTTCGATAGACAACAAATGTGGCAAACTTTATTTCAAGAAAAGCCAAAAGATATTATGTCGTTCGCACGAATCACGGTGAGTTTTATAACGTCTTCACGTATCATGGTGAGTTTTATAACGTCTTCACGTAACATGGTAAGTTTTATAACGTCTTCACGTATCATGCAAAATTGAACGATTTGCAAGGGTTGCCCAGTATTGAAAAGACGGTAAAAAAATTAGGAATTTATGACAATTTAATGAAACAAATTTACCTAAATGTCAACATAGTTGACAACAAGAGTGATTATGACGACTTCTCGTATCATGGTAGATATTTTAACGTTCACACGTATCATGTAATACAACAATTACGTTCAAAAGGTACCCATTTCAATACAGACGGCGAGGTTAACATTAATACCATATATTTAATGATTGAATTAACAGTCCTTAACACGGCGTAAAATGTACATTTAAATAATACAAAAACAAGTACAAAAGAGACCTGAATGGTTTTAAAAAACTCTAATTGTAACGAGGGAAGCAAAGTGATGGTAAAATATTTACTTACACAGAGCAAGGTATTTTGCAGAAGAGACCGAATTGGTTTTACTTACTCTTTTGCCAGAGAGTTACTGTGATGACTTAGTTATAAGGCTAAGTTTTCGCAGCACAAAATGAATTAGGGACAATACAAGACATGAACCTAACAAAGAACATATCACCATGGCTTATCCAAGACCACTTTAGGTTTTACATACTTGGAATAATCAAGGCAATAGTTATACAAAGTAATTGTCATTAGTGAGGGGAACCGATCTTAAGATTGTTCATTATGCCAATGACGTTTTTCAGAATTGACGTGTTAGTGTCGAGTTCTGAAAAGTGGGAAAATTTAAGAGCAATTAGGGTGTGAGCGCCATTCAATTTTGGAAAAATTGAAAAAACAAAACATTTACCCGTTATAACTTTCGTTCAACAGGTGTGATCTTCGAGTCAGAATGTTGATACCACAGAGGGAATTTATACTTGCATTTGACTGAAAATCCTAACCAGAGTTTGGTTACTGTAATTGGGTGTGTAACAAAAGTCAATGACCTTTGTACGTATGTACTCTCAAGGAGTGAGATATGAACAAACAAAAATGACAAAAGGTCGCACAAGAAATGACAAACAAAGAGATGAATTGAATATTTACACATGACATGATAGGACGGAACTGTTGTTAAAGTACGAGGGTAGGGTAACACCTCTGGGTACGTTTCCCAGAAATAATTACCGACAACAAAGGTGATTTCTTCAATTTGAAGTGATCAGTTTCAAAAAGAAAAAAAAAGGTAACCGTCAAGAGTGAAAATGAAGAGTGAAAAACAGAGAATGAAAAAAAACAAAACAAACGATTGATTATATACAATTATGTTACAAGAGGAAAGTGTTACATCTGACACTAATGTAACTTTCCAAAAATGTAAGGTTTTCTTACATGTTAAATAGTGAATGTTTCTGCGACATTCGCAATATGTGGCAATTGTTGTTTCTGCCAGTAAGGTATAGATGGTTTAACATGGAAAATGGTTTCCATTGTTTCCAATTTTCCAGTTTTGCAGATGTCCTTCACGTGGTATTTGACATAAATGTCAGATGGAGTATATACTGAATCTGAGATTCTTCTCAGTCCAGTTTCCAAACGTAATCTTCGAGGGTAGACAGAGGTTTGTAATTGTGGAGTGGTTGACTTTCCATTATGATGAAATTGGTCGTAGTTTATATTTAATTCCTCTGTGACCTAGATGGTATTCTTGTATTCTTGAGGAATGACTTCTCCTTCACCGGGCTGCATGGAATTGAAGGGCTGGGCCTTGATGTATTTTGTGTTGAAAAGCTGTGCGTATTTTATTAGAGCTTTCTTAGTTTTGTTTTGTGGAGACAGGTTTCTGTCGCGCAATGCTTGAAGAATTGTGTCCTTGTTTGATTGGTGAATGTTGGCGATGATACCCAAGGCAGGTGTGGTTTCCATTTTGAAAATTAAAATTTAAAAAGGAGAGAGAAGAAAAAAAAATTTGAGACTTAGAAAAAAGTTGAGAACCTCTGGTTTTTCTAAGTGTTTGAAATTTAACAAAAATTGGCCAGGGATTTGTTTAGGGGGATGATATTTTAAATTTCACTATTCACTTTTGTAACTTTTACTTAAAACTTGAAAAATTTGCCAAGATTCTAGTTTAGAAAACGGTAATTTTTTTTTTTAAAAAAATCACTTTACACTTGTTGAAACTTGAGGTTAATTGACACTAGGCCCGTAATTGGATTTAGGGAACCGGTAATTGACAATCACTTCCTTGTTTATTGTTTTTAAAAAAAGAGGAACTCGAAAAGAGATAAAAATTCGTCATTAATTATTTGAAGTTTTTTATTTTTTAGAAACACTGGCGTAGTAGTTTTAATTATAAATTTAAAGTACCACTTGATTTAATTGTCTTTGGTTTATTTTATTATTATTATAGTCACTGACAGAGGGTTTTTAATCACTTGATAAGGTATTACCATACAATATGTAAACACAATGTTACATATTTGCGAGAATTATTTGAGGAAATTGAAGTAGGTAATCCTTGCAGTAAATTTAATTGTACCTGTTGTTTAATGGGCAAAAGGTCTTAAAGGAGAAGTTTGCGAACTTATTTATCGAAAATAACTTAATTGTTGCAAAGCCGATAGCAACGTAAGGGACGGCGTGAGTTGTTTGTTTATGGAACTGTCAAAAATCAGCTGACTTGATCTAGGCAACTTGAGAAAAATAAAAGAGGGACTGTAAAGTTGCCTATTCTGTTAATTTGCAAGTCGGTATAGATTCGATTTTGCCAACTTGACAATGCTACGACGCGCTGCGTCTGGAGAATGTTCAAGCGAACTTCAGACGAGTTTTGGTTGAGAAAAAGAATTCGCCGAATATTCCAGAATTCTGCCGCGCTTTGTCGAACGATCCCGATGTGATTGTTGCGTCACGTGATATGAAATGTTCTAGAATTCTGCCGCGTTTTGTCGAACGATCCCGATGTGATTGTTGCGTCACGTGATATGAAATGTTCTAGAATGTTTGGCGCGTTTTTAACGGTTTTTTGACAACGTCTCGAAATTGTTTCTAGAACAATTCTGGCGCGTTTTTAACGGTTTTATGAACATGGTTAGAAATGGTTCCAGAAAAAATTGCTATGGGAACACTTTACAGGGAGAAGATACAATACAATAAGAGACATTTATACCGATTCTGAAAGCATCCTATGAGTAGGAACTATGTTTGCAACGAGAATAATTGCGGCAAGTTTAATGTATGGAGTCTGTTCCAATTCCCAAAGAAGGCCCTGACGTTGGGAAGCCAGTGTTAACTTACGGATTGGGAGTGTAATGCGGGAATGCGGGAGAAGGTAAGGAGGAAGGTTGGGAAGGCGAATTTGCGGGAGACAGTGTGTGTGGGTGTGAGAATGTGTGTGTCCTTACCCTGAGAGAGGTTTTCTTCCAGGGAGCTCAGCTCGGGACCTACGACTAGCTCGTCATCGGCAGGCCTCAGAGCTCTTGGTTGGTAATGATGGTTGTCGGTCGGGCGTCCGGGTAATATTCCATCGCCAAATCCATGATGGATGGTGCACCTCGGAGATGTTCCCAAGGCCAAGTCCATGGAGAGAAGTCCGTGTGTCCAAGGCCGAGTGCGAGAAGAGAATGGCGGCTCAAAGCGAGCGTGTCGAAGCCGGAACTCGAGTACGAGTGGTGTATCTTTTTGTCGCTAGGGGTGTTAACTTAACGAGTGGCTAGTAATTTATATAGGGTATATGCGTTATGTAACAATATATAGGTACTAAACAATATTACAAAATTGTGGTAGAACATACATTATAAGTGTCACAGTGGGGGTGGGGGCGTGACTAGGGATTAGTAAAGAGTGGGGGAAGAGTTAGGGATTAAAGGAGGGGTGAAAGTAAACATATTTAGAATTTTTTTAAATTTTTTTATATGAATACCGCACAAGAGTCCCAACTGCTCCCAACCGTCTGGAGCCAGTGAGACTATGGCATTCCCAATTGGGGAATGTTGTGAGGCTGAAGGTATTGGGGAGGGGAAGGAGAAGGGGAATAGGAAGGTGGGGAAATACCTGGCTATTCAGATCTGGTCACCAAACACGGCTAAAAGCCATTTCAAGCAACGTTTCAACTCTGAATGGTTGCCTTTCACCAGGGCGATACTGAGAGTATCTTCCACTCTGGAACGTGCGCAAATATATTATAATTATTTTTTAAATTAATTAATTGTGAAACAACACAAATTAATTAAATAAAATTTACTTGCGCACGTCGGGATTTGAACCCGCGACCTTCGGATTCGTAGTCGAGAGCCTTAACCCTCGACCATGGAGGCCGTCAATGGGGCTGTAAGATAGGTTTTTTGATTGTTAATAATAGACTCATTATTTTTAAGGGATTTCTTAATTTCCAAGGCTTCTAAATTATCTAAGCGTTTACCTTTACTTTTAATGAGAAGAATCTTAATCCTCGTATTTTTATCAAAACTATGATTGCTTGAAATAATAATATTAGCGAATTCAGAAAAATTATTATTTTTAAGACATCTTACATGTTCTTTGATTTTAATCTCAAAATTAGGGCTTGTTTTATACCTCTCTAAACTCTGTTCCTACCCTTTGCTAAATTCTCCATGATTGCACAAGCAACGTTTTCCCACTATAATTATGGAGTAGGAATTCTAATACTGTCAGGAATTTTTGGCATTCTTTTAACGTTTGGAACACCGAGCTCTTGCGGACTAATACTCCTGTAGTGTGCCGAGTGTAAAATTGCGCGTGGCCCGTCCGAGTCTATTTTCATAATAACTCACTGAGGAAACTGGTAGGACTACTAACGGGTTGCTGCCACCTTGGGAGACACACGCAGCTGTTGGGAGTGGTGAAATGAGATACTCCAATTCACCTATAGTCCCAACTTCCCACCTTGATGGGAACAATCTACCAGCTCAGCTTCCTGGGAAGACATATTGTAGAACCAAGAATAGTTAAATATCCAATGACAACAGAATTCGCTAGAGACTACAATAGAAGTAAAAGGAATTACTCTGAAAAAAAAAACGATGACCTGCAAACTCCCATTGAACTACTTATGAAGACGTTAGACTGCAGCGATATTGTAACGAACAATGCAATAGTTAAGTGCTACAACAACCCAGTTAAGGAAATATTAAGTATTCAACTGAACTCGAAAGAAACAAAGGACAGAGTCATTCAACAAAAAAAGAAAAAAGGAATCTTCAGCCCCAAGATGATGAATTATTCAGAATCTACAGACAAAATTTTTATAAATGAAAAACTGACACCAATTAACAAGCAGCTCCTCTGGTTGGCTAAGTCCACGAAATCACTCGGATACAAATACATTTGGACGAAGGACGGACACGTACTACTTAGAAAAGATGAAGACTCCCCAGTAATCCGGATAAACGACTCCAATAATATACCACTCCAGTAAATATGATCTTGGACAAGGATGCTTAAGGAGAAAATTATCTGTGAAAATGGATTTCTCTAATGAACATTCGGTCATAGAAGCACGGGTATGTGAAGACATAACAGAACTTAATGATTACAGGGAAACACTACTTTAATATGATAAATCTAAACATACGAAGTATCCGTCAGCATTTTGACGAGTTATGCATTTTCCTCAATTCTTTAGGATTCCGTCCAAATCTGATTATACTTACTGAAACGCAAATGCGTGAATTAATTCCATACTCCATCCCTGGTTATAAAACTGTCTCTCTTCCATCTAAGCATACTTCGCACGACGGTCTAACGATTTTTTACAGCGAGCACCAAATATCTAATGTTATAGTAAATATCCTTAATTTTAAGTATTCAAATGCCATCCATTTATCCTTCACGTTGAACACTAAAACATACACTATAATTGCAATATATCGCTCCCCTTCCTTAGACTCTAAATCATTTATCATGGAACTTAAATATTTTATAACCGAAAATAATTGCCAACAATCAGACTTCTCGTTTATTGTTGGTGATATAAACATTAACATAGAACATTCTATCCTAGACCCAATTGCCAATGAATATCTAAATGTTATATATAGCGAAGGATATCTATCTTATATAAATAGCCCCACGAGACATGGTCGCCGTACTGACTTTTGCCTAGATCACATACTACTCAAAACCAATATTTTTTATATCCAGATCTGCCGTCTTAAAAATAGATATAACTGATCATTTCCCAACCTTCTACGGTCACAGTACCTTCATAGTAATCATCAGAACGCTAAAGACCAACAAGTGGAGAGAAATAAAATCAACTACCAAAAACTTAATAATTCTTTAAAAAAAGAAACCTGGAACTCAGTTACTTCTAATGACGAACCAAATCAATCATTAAATACCTTCTATACGATATTAAATAATAAAATCAAGAATAATCTAGAATTAACACCTATACCTAAAAGAAAACATAAAAAAATTAAGCCATGGATCACGCGTGGACTTATAATCGCAAGCCAACACAGGAACAAATTATACAAACTTTACAAAAACTATGAGAAATACTGCACGACAAAGAGTATAGTACCCAACGGAAATTTACGACAGCAATATATTATTTACAGGAATTTTTTAAATATCCTTATAAAGAAATGTAAACAAGAAGACTATACTAAACAATTACAATTAGCTGATAATAATTCTAAAAAAACTTGGCATCTTATAAACGAAATCTCAAATAGAAAGCATAAAGTACAAACTTTCCCCGAAATAATTGTAACAGTAGATAAAGTAGTATTAACGGATACGGGACAAATTGCAAATAAATTTAATGATTTTTTTACAAATGTTGCGTCAGATTTAATAAATAACAATCCTTCATTTAGAAACAATACATCCAAACCTATTCAAATGGACATTGACACTGAAAATACTCCTGTTTTATCTAAAATTAAACGCGTATCTGAATCAGAAATTTTAAAACACATTGATAATCTCAACAGAAATACTGCCAATGGTCCAGACGAATTGAGCTGCACTACAATTAAATTAATTAAACAACATATAGCCTTACCTCTGCAACATATATTTAATTCCTGCCTAGAAAAAAACACTTTCCCAGACGCGTTTAAACTCTCAAATATTGTACCAATCCATAAATCTGGATCAATTTCTAAAGTAGACAATTACAGACCAATATCGCTGATATCCCAACTTGCAAAGATATTAGAAAAAATAATAAAGATACAAATCCTAGAGTTCCTAGAGTCTAATGCACTTTTGTCCTAAAATCAATATGGTTTTAGATCAGGTCTTAGTACAGATGATGCCTTATTTAATCTAACAAGAAATATATATACTTATCTTGACTCAAATATGAAAAGTCTAACTATTTTCTTAGACTTAAAAAAGGCGTTCAATACCGTTAATCATAATATATTGATTAGAAAACTCAATAATATAGGAATTAAAAATAACTGTCTGTCATTATTAAAAAATTATCTACTTGATCGCCGACAATGTACAAAAATTGGTGATAATGTTAGTAAACAAGAATCTGTGAAGCATGGGGTTCCTCAAGGAACAGTTATCGGCCCGTTATTGTTCCTCGTTTACATTAATGATCTATGTAACATGAAAATACCGGGAAAAATTTTCTCATTTGCTGATGATACTGCAATCACAGTACATGGTAAATCCTGGAACGAAGTCATTGAAAATGCCAATAAATGCACCTTCCATTATCAAAGAATGGCTCAACCAAAACCTTTTATCTCTGAACTGTGAAAAAACTATTTACATTCCTTTCTATAATTCCAAAAGGACGGCACCTTTAACCAACCTAAATATAATGTTCACCACAATGTTTGCAACCCTGTTACATGCCATAATTGTACAGAAATGAGTTCAGGGAATACAGTTAAATATTTAGGAATTATAATAGATAGTCACTTCAAATGGACATATCACGTAGAAAAGCTTGTAAGTAAATTAAGGTATTTAACTTACATATTTAAACGTTTGAATAACATAGTTGATATCAAAATAATGAAAATGGTATACCATGCACTGGTGCAATCATCAGTATCATATGGAATAATCGGATGGGGGGGAATCTACAATACTTACCTTAAACCACTTGAAGCATCTCAAAAATTAATACTAAAAATAATGTTACATAAAGAAAGTACCTTCCCCTCCATGCAACTATTCCATGAGGCTGAACTGTTAGATATAAGAAAAGTTTATTGTCTACAGTGCCTAAAATATGTATTTTCAAGATAAAAAATATTCCCAAAAAACGAAAATCGCTCTAGCCACAGGATAAATAACGTACTTGAAGTACCTTTGTGTAAAACTAGGCTTGCACAGAGACATGCTTTTTTTATTGCTCCTAAAATTTAAGTGTCCAAACATATCATCTTTACACAAATACAAAAATGAAATAAATAACTGGATTAAAACTAAAGATGTCAACCTTTTCCTGCTATAACTGTATATTTTCCCCACTTTTCTTCCTTTGTTTGATTTATTTTCTTATCCTACTTAAAATCTTTTATTTAACTTACCTTCAACATCCATGTATTAATACAAATAAACTAATATACTGCAACTAACTGATACCATGTATACCCACGCACTGGCTTTGCCTATGTGGGATTTTTTGTTTTATGTACATTACATAGGTTGTTCAGATGTATTTATAATTTAATGTTAAAAAAATATATATATGTTTATAATCATTGTACCTTCTTTGTGTGAATGTATGTATCAAAAAATGAATTAATAAATAAAATTTAAAAAAATAAATAAAAAACCCTGCTGAACAACATCAAAGGGATCGGGTTACTGTCAAATAAATAAGGTAAAATGGGAGATAGCACAATGTGCCGAGTGCTCATGGGAGCTATGTAAACCGTCTCCACATCAATAAATATATTGGTGCGGCGGTTTTTCTATTTCCGACAGCAGTTATCCGGAAATGAATGCGATTGCGAAATGAGGAGTATGTAGGAAAAGGACTCACCGAATTCACTTATCACTCTCCCATGGCGGCTTGCGTGATTTCGACCGGGCAATTCCGGATGGCGAAAGGGTCTCGACAGCGACGGATAGCAGCACTTCAATAGTGGTCGCGGTGGTGAAACCGGGCAAGGCCGGGTAGCGACACTTCAATAGTGATCGCGGCGGTGAAACCGGGCAGGCCGGGTAGCGACACTTCAATAGTGATCGCGGCGGTGAAACCGGGCAAGGCCGGGTAGCGACACTTCAATAGTGATCGCGGCGGTGAAACCGGGCAAGGCCGGGTAGCGACACTTCAATAGTGATCGCGGCGGTGTCTTGATTAGGAATGAATGCGGATAAAGATTCACTCAGGAAGCCTGGACTGGAGCGGGGGGGAAGGGGGTTTGAAAGGGAATGAAGGGGGGAACTTCGCAATCGCACCTTGTCGAAGGTAGCTGTGAATAAACTCGCGTGAACATATATAATATTTGTTTTTTTGCAAAATTATGTTTTTGTAAATTGTACCGTCTTACCAAATAATGGGTTTATATATATTTTTAATTTGTATATATCTATCAGAAGTAGTTTCCTCGGAATAGCTTTTTATAACCAGAGAAATGATTTTTCGACATTGCCAATTGGATACAAATTTTGCATTTCCGATGAGTAATTTCGGTACACTAAAAGTAATAAGTAAAACCATTCAACTAAGATCCAGGTGTGTTTTTTTTTTAAGTGACATCTCACAAGAGTGTCCCTGTATGTACAGAGCACATACAGAGGAACTGTATCGCTACCCGGTTGGGTAGAGTTGAGAGGTGGGTTAAAAGGGGGCTGTGGGAAAGGATTTGTTAATTCGGTTGTTAAATGTAGGTGGAAAAACAGATACAGGCAGCTCGTTCCACATACACGATTTACACAAAAACGAGTCGGCGAAACGACCCGTTCTCATGCAGCCGATATCAGCTGTGAACGGATATTCCACTCGTGTCCGTCAGGTTTAACTCACGTGCACCGGCGCGGAGGGGTTCAACACTGCTTGCTCCTTCGAGCAGGCTCCGTTGAAATATTTGTAGAACAGACTCAGCATACCTACATTGTGTCTGTGCATTAGAGATGGCAGTTGGTCTGTTAACAACGGATTGTCAATCAGACGAACTGTCCTCCTTTGCACAGAATCAAGCAGGTTTATCAAGTATTTGGGAGCTTCCAAATTCAACTGTTGGACGTACTTGAGATTTGTATAGGATTAGCAGTTGGTCACTATTGAAGAATCTGCTAGCCCTATGCAAGATGCCCAGTTTCTTTGAAACCAGATTTACTCGGTGTTGTTTATATCGAAGCATTTAGTTAATCGGCTTTGAATCTCGTCATTATCACAATGGAAAGTATGTTTCCTGTTGTATGCTGATGATGCGGTGCTGATTGCTAACAGTATGGAAGATACATGTACTGTCTCTCGTCTCTAGGATGAACCAAGTATGTATGCAGAATGAGCTAATGATGAATGTAAGTAAGTCCATAGTCATGGCGAAAAAGAGAATATGAAAACAGAGTGCAATTTTTTTTACATTAACTCTTTTAAAAATAATTTCCGTCATCTTCGGGGATGGTGTTAGGAGGGTCTTTTAGAGGATATGAAGGAGTGAACCTGTTGTAGGAGGGAGGAAACACAGACTCCGGCAAATTTTTCCACCCATTTCCGACCCATTCTCATGTGACAAATGTCAACTGTGTGTAAATGTCGGGCATGCGTTTAGTTCCTCAGAGCATCTTCCATTAAAATACCGGTGCTTTAAAGATTAAAATACGTGTGTTAAGATAGGGGAATCTATCAAATTGACCGCCCATTTTTGCACAGAGTGAAGGGTTTTTTCAGGTATTTCGGGGCTATAAATTAGAGGTGGATGCCAAATTCAACAGTAGGGCACATTTACCATTTGTACAGGTCAGCAGTTGTGTACTATTTAATTATTTTGCAGGCCCTTTACAGTACGCCCAGCTTCTGACAAGCTAACTATGATTAGATGGAGCCCCCATACCTGAGCTAGTCACTTAAAGTTACACCAATCATATCAATGGAAGGCTTGTCGGGAAAATTGCTTCCGTTGAAGGAGACTAGATTGTCATTTCGATCCCTTTTGGACGTAATCAGATGTGATTGGGTCTTTAAACATTAAATTCGACGAGATTATCTTTCCCCAAAAGGAAACCCTCTCGAGGTAATTGTCCATTCTCTGCTTCAAAGCCCTCAGAGCCGTTGGCGTTTATGTGTCCTTTGGGGACTTGCCAAACAAAAAGCTATGGCGGACTATACTGTCATCCATGTAACAATGGTTGTGAATGATGAATATTTGAAGCAAGTGAATGAGTTTGTGCATTTGGGCAGAATGTTCACGAGTGGTGGTAAGATTGGAAATAAGGGAAGTTATTAACCGCAAACTGAATAACTAGTAGCTAATAAAAGTTCATAAAGAAGTGCTGATACCAACCCTGATGTGTGGCAGTGAGGCATGGAACTGGCAGATGAAGGATGAAAGTGAACTGAATGCTATAGAAATGAGATCTCTGCTATATGTGTTGATAGATGGTTTGGACATATGAAGGGGATTAACAAAGAAAGTAGTGACAGAAAAAACATTATGACGCCAAAGTGAATTGTAGTAGAAGTCGGGGATGCCTAAGGAAGACATGAGACAACCAAACCAGCTCGAGTATCGGGGCTTCGTACAAACCCAAGTAAATCTGGCTCCCAAGAAACTGGTCGTCTTGTATAGGGCTAGCAATTTTTTCAATAGTGACCAACTGCTAATCCTATACAAATCACAAGTACGTCCATCAGTTGAATTTGAAAGTCACCTCTGGGCTGGTGCTCCCAAATACTTGATAAACCTGCTTGATTCTGTGGAAAGGAGGGTATTAATTATAGAGAAAATCAAGGACAGACAGACAGACATTTTTATGTATAGAGATTTGCAATAAATACAATAATGTTCTACCAAGGCTTAAATCTCTGTACAGTAAATTAGTGAAGTCTTTTCATTACTGAGAATTTTGTGAGAAAAAAATAATAAATTATTTGAAAACATACTCAACGGATCACCTATTAGATGAATTTCAAGTGCCTATGTATAAAAATCTTTACGTTAAAAATTCAATAATTTAAATCATAAAAGAAAAAAACAAATATCAATTCTTAACTGAATACCGTACGCGTCTTAAACACATTTTTCCATGCCCAAAATGAAATACTTCATTTGCGCAACTACATTATACTTACCAAGGACGATCATTTTTCAATCAACTAACTTTTAAATATACTATCCTATTTATGATATATAATACAAATATCTCTTTATAACACATTTACTATATACTATGTTTTTTTTTTCTTAATAAAACTGTAATGCATGTACCATATATTATATTACTTAATTACCAATAATAAATAACGTGAATGAAGCAAAAAGTGTATGGCAAGATCGAGTTGTTTGGCGGTCCATCCTCTCTGCCTACCCCTGCGGAGAAACAGCGTGATGTGTAGTTAGTTTGTTAGTTAGTTAACCTTCCCTTCCCTGTGATGGGTATCTTCTACACGTTGCTTCTAATATCCATCAATATCTCTATAAAGATAATAAATACAAGGTTAAGATTTTAGGTATTCCTCCGTAGTATATTTACACATTGATTTAAAAAATAATATTAATAATAATCAGAATTTATCGGGTACATGGGAGGTATTTTGTGAACATCGGAAACAAATTTGTGTATAACAGCGCTGTGAGTGCCTCGATATTGGGTCTCGACGATACGTGAAAAGTATGCGGAAAGCGCGACACTATATTCGCATCTCACTCTTGCATACTGTAGAAGCGCGAGGAGCTCGATGTTCTCAGTCTTGTTTTTTTCCTTCGAAGCGTAGAGGCGTGCTAGCGGCAGTAGCTCTCGAGCTTGCAACCAGAGTGAACCTATGCCCGTCCCGTGAACGTTGCCAGATGGTTTTTTAATGTTTTCAGCAAATAAATCTCAATTATTGTAATGTTGGATTTCAATTATAATTACTTGAGGGGATTAGCTATGAATTTTCTTATTTTTCCGATTTAAAATCGCTAATTTTTTATTGTCTAGTGACTACCCAACACCGGAACGCGCGTTTTTATTTTAGCACCATAAGGGAAAGTTTAATAATGTACACTCTTCTTCCATCTACAAGCAGATGCTTCTAAAGGAAGAACAGTATAAAATGTACAAATAAAATCTGTATTATATCATGTAACAAAAAGTTTAATTAATAAATGAATCTATAAATAAAAAAAATAGAAAAAGCACAAACATGGTTTGCATTGCACACAGTAGCTTGTCTATTCTTGGTTGCTCTTGCAATTCTAATATATGAGCTTGATAATTTTTTTTTTTATATGAATACCGCACAAGAGTCCCAAAGTGCTCCCAACCGTCTGGAGCCAGTGAGACTATGGCATTCCCATTTGGGGAATATTGTGAGGCTGAAGGTATTGGGGAGGGGAACTAGAAGGGGGGGAGGAAGGTGGGGAAATACCTGGCTATTCAGATCTGGTCACCAAACACGGCTAAAAGCCATTTCAATCAACGTTTCAATTCTGAATGGTGGTCTTTCACCAGGGCGATACTAAGAATATCTTACACTCTGGAACGTGCGCAAATATACTATATATTATTTTTAAATTAATTAATTGTGAAATTAATTAAATAAAAATTACTTGCGCACGCCGGGTTTTGAACCCGCGTCCTTCGGATTCGTAGTCGAGAGCCTTACCCCTCGACCATGGAGGCCGTCAAAATCGATCATATATTAAATTAAACTAAAACTGAACAAAGAATAAAACCATCTTGCTATGATACAGAACAAGTTTGAACTAGTAACAATTGGAATGTGTCTTGCGATGTCCATTTTCTGGAAAAAATGTCTCTGAATGCTTCGTCGTCCGCTTCACCAGAAATAAAAACGCATTTACCCGTGAATACTCAATTAATTAATGAATTAAAAAATACACTTTTTATTCACCACTTTATTAATATACGCATATATCTACATGTTTTCAGGATTAATAATATGAGTAAATTTCTATAGCACAGTTTTGTGAAGATTCACCTCAACATTAACCCTTTAGGTGCCACCGAATGATATATCGTTCTGATACATTATTGTACTTGAGTGCCACAGAACGATATATAGCTTGAGCCATAAAATTCGTCACGCGCTACCCACGGTTCTAAAATTACGTCACATTATTGAAAACATGTGTCTAAAAATGAAAGTAATCAAAATAAAAAATATATATATTCATGAATTATCAACACTTCTCCAGCATTTTAAAAAAATACTCGTGGCACCTAAAGGGTTAAGGGAATAAATAGAATACTAAAAATAATAATGTCATGTATAGATAAAAATTAGAAGACAATAATGTAAAAATAGACAAATTATAAACGTTAACAAAAATTGATTAAAGCAGGTGTAAGTAATTAATCAAAAATGTTAATAAAAAACTATTATAAAATATTGAATAACAAATTTATATTAGAAATTAAAAATATATATTTTTATTATTAATATTAATATGAAAATAAATTAAAGAGATTTTAAAAAAATATTTGATTATTTATTTAATTTAATTCACTATTACCGTTTTTTCTGATTTCTAAAATTTCAAATTTGTCAAATTGTAAACCGGTTGTATTTGTATGCAACATTTTTAAACCTTTATTTATATCAAACGAATGATTGGTTTCTAAAATATGATTTGCAAATTCAGAATGGTTGTTACTATTTAAACACCTTAGGTGTTTTTTTTTTTAACTAATTAATTAATTGTCTACCGTTTTCTACCAAATCAGAAAGTAAGGACCCCGGGGTCATACTGAATAATAAATTAAATTCAACAAATATGTAAACTATATAGAGTAAATAAAGCATCATTGGTTTCGTCATCCGTTTCTGTAAACAGTTCAACGATCTTAGCACTTTCAATACACTTTCTTCTCATATGTTTGCAGTGTTCTGGAATATGCATCTCAGGTGTGGAACCCGGGCTATGCAATACACAAAAATAGAATTGAAAGCATCCAAAATAGATTTTTAAGGTACCTTAACTTCAACTCTTTTAGATCTCATGTTAGCAATGAAGACTCCGCACAGTTTTTTAATTTACAGACATTAACTTGCCGAAGAAATGTAGCGAATTCAGTAATGTTATTTAAAATCGCACACAACGTTGTTGATAGCCCTGATCTTCTCGAACGCATATTATTCCATATCCCAAATCGCAACAGCAGACAGTCACTTACTTTTTATATCCCTCATTGCAAAACCAATTCTAAACAAAACTCTTTTATCCACAGATCAATTAAAATTATTACCTCATTGACATTTTTAACTCAACTATACGTGATATTAATTTAAAATTCATTACACGACCGCTCTCAAACTACATAACTTAAACCACCTTTCCATCTACTCTAGTCCGTTGTACCTTTATCCCACTCCTATGTTCCCCCCGACTGACACAGTTAAGCTAACTGAATTAGAACTGTATATTGTCACGCTTTACTCATAGTTTTTATCATCAGCAGTGGAAAATTTATAATTGGCATGATTTATTGTTTTTATTATTATATATGTTAATTGTGGATTTGCTGTTACTTTTCCCAAAAATAAATAAAATAAATATGTAGCCATCTTTATGTAGTGACTTGACAGGTTCTATAAAGAAGCGGCTGTTTGTCGATTGTAATTGTCATACGTCATCGCCGACTATGGCGTGCTGGCGACGGTTGACTAATTTATTAATTTATTCATTCTTAAATTTAAATATAAAAACAAAAACATTAGCCACTCATCTCACTAGGACAATCCTGTGTTGAGATGAGCGGCTTTACAATTTAATAATGATCAGTAAATAGTAATAAGTAAATAATAATACATGAATAAAAATAAGTAAATATTAATAATTAAATAATAGTAAATAAATGATAAAAATTAAATAATAATAATAAGTAAATAATTACCAGTAAATAATAATAAGCATATAATAATACACATATAATATTAACTAAATATTAATAAGTACATAATAATAAAAATAGGTAAATAATAATAAGTAAATAAAATTATGTAAATGGTAATAACCGATAATGTTCGGTATTTTGATCGATTTTATTAAATGTCTTAATTTTTGGGCGTTGTTACGAGTTATGACTAAAGAAATCAAGCGACTATTTTAGGTATTTTGATTTTTGTTTGGATTCATCTGAAAATAAAAACCGTTGCTTTGCAAAAGAGAAACAATCATATTTTAGGTTTTTTTTTTTGAGAAAAAATCAATAGTTTCCCTTTTGCATAAGAAACGAGTCTATGAAAAATAAAATATTTTGTTATGTAAAACGGTAGTACCGACTGCATGTACTTCAAATTTTTTAAATTTGCTATTTTATCATACACTCTGTTCTGAACCACTCATTTATTTTATATTTATCACCAACCGGTTTCGCTTATTCCAAGCTTCGTCGGGGAAAAACTTTACATTGGTGAGACCAATGACGTCACAAACAATAGACACGCTGTAGATCTCTCAAAATGGCAAGCAAAAGAATTAATACGGTAATTGCCATACTTTGATTTAGTATTATACTGACATGCGTCGCGTGAGGTCGTCTGCTGTCTCTAACCAAATTGCACAAATAAGTGCCAGAATGGCCGCCTGTGTGATGAAAAAGTGTTTCCATTACACAGCAAACACCAGTAACATTTCATTTTTAAGTACACGCAAATTACTTAATATTGTATGGAATACAATATTTTTAATCGGGAAACGATCAATGACATTATGAACACCTAACAAACACACAACGAAACAATAAAAATAAGTATTATTAACGTCATTAGAGAAAGTGAGGTAGTGAACGTAGCAACACATCGAGTATAAGAAAGACAACCTTTTAGCAATAGGTCCAATCGCAATGTAAGCGAGTAGGCGAAGTGTCATCTCATTCACACCCGTGATATTCAACACAAATTTGAATTACAAAAACAATGTACGGACGCACATCCATCGCGTTCAACAGACATATCTTTTAAATATCCGTCTTTGTCATACAAAAACAATGTTAGAATTAAGAATTTACTGTAAATGTAAGGATGTTTATTACTCGTGCCACATTTTGTGTTAATTTTATTAGACAATAACGTGTCTATAAGTATGTAATGTCATTGGGTAAGACATACAATATATAATAAGAGGGAGACAAAATATAAAAAGAAACAATGGAACAGTGAGACAGAGATATGCTTATTACATGTAATAGAATGGGACAAAATATTTAAAAAAGAAACAAACAAAACGTCAATGGAGGGAGGGATTAAGAAGAAGTGGGAAATTTTGAGAAAGGCGATCCACCGGCTAAAATTTTAACGAAATCACGCTCTCCTTATGCAGGTGGTGACAAGGTTGAAAATCCCGCTGTACATCGGCCGCATGTTTCGATTTTCACCAAAATACGTGTTTTATTCTATTCTGTAAAGCTTGGACATAATTATTAAAATGTTATACGGTCATATTCTAAAAAACTTAATTTACCACAATGAACAATACGAAAATATTGGAAAAGGAGTTCATAAGTAGGAGATTTTGAACTTAAAACCTTTTTTTAATGTCTGATAATTCATTTTTTTCTAAGCTTATAAAAAGACATAAAAAAAAAAATATCCGGTTAAATGAAAGGTCAAGGTGTGATCTACTTGTAGTATGTAATTAAATCATCTATGATATTTCTAGGCCAACAAATTCTCAAACCATCGCCTTAATCGGAAATATATCTAATATGGGACTGTGGGACAAGTTACGTTGATTATAAAGAATAGTGGTGGGCGAAGCGGCTCGGTTTAGTGAGACGGATCACTAAATCAGCTCTTTGTAGTGTACAGGTTCGGTGATCCGGCTTGTTTGAACGACGGTTCGCGTCCCCCCCTCACCATGCCCTCTCCCTCGCTCCCTTGGCTCTCCAAAAGACGTCCTTAAGACGCTCTTACACAATACTTTTTCCGTCCAGTTTTCATGTGGATTGTCTTTACAGAGAGCTGATTTAGTGATCCGGCTCACAAAACCGAGCCGCTTCGCCCACCACTAATAAAGAATATTACTATAAATTTTAACGGCCTTCTTTTTTTATAAAGCTTCTAAATTATCTAATCTAATGCCAAAACCATTTTTGTGTAGAATATTAGCGCCGGTGCTATGATTACAGGTGTGATCTTTTCAAATAGATGGTCGGCCAATTCCGAGAACCATGGCTATTGATTCTAATATTGAATTACGTTTTTTTTTTTCTTTTAATTTAATGTAAATCAAATTTAATAATATTATTAAGTTCTGCAAGTATTTTTAGTTTTTATTATTGTGACAGCTATTTCGGAGTTCAAGGTCATTTTCAAAATGCGGTTAATCCACACTGTGACGACTTATTTGTACGATTTTATTTACTCCCACCCAATTCTAATTTGGTTGGTTTTTGAAATTGTTGATAATTCCTTCAAAAGATTGGTATTCACTTTGTGGCGTCATTATTAATAAACGATCTTTAGAAATTTAAAAAAATGCTTTGTATTCACCACTTTATTAATATAAACATATCAACATGTTTCGACGGCGATGCTTTCTTCAGAAGGAATATAAAGAATACTCTGTATTGGTATTCTAGTATTATTATTAGTATTCTATATATTCCTGATGGAAAGTATCGCTTTTGAAACATGTTGATATGTTTGTATTAATAAGTGGTGTGGTTGATAATTCGTTCAAGAAATTTGTATTTGACAATGGTATTGTGACCAACTAGTGGACCATAGAATGAAACGTGAAGTATCTGTGTGAGATTGGATGATTAGATGTGTTGTGTATGGTAATGTCGGTGTAAATAGGTTTACGAAAGACATTAAAATCAATTCTATTATTTATTATAGTTAGTGGGAGGTCAAATAAAAGAATTTTGGCATATCTCGTATGTAAATTTATTATGTTTGTGGAAGAAATTAATTAGATTAAGGAAATTGTTGAGTTGACTTTCTGTTCCAGTCCATATGTATAATATGTCATTCACAGTAATACATTTGAGACAAGTGGTGAATTATTGTTTAATATCTTATTCTCTAAATTGTCCATAAATATATCTGCAATAAGAGGGCTTGTTGGGGCACCTATTGGTAGGCCCTCCCTTTGTTGATATACTAGATTATTATATTATTTATTATATTATATTGAATAATGAAGTTAGGTTAGGAGTTTGACGGCCTCCATGGTCGAGGGGCAAGGCTCTCGACTACGAATCCGAAAGTCGCGAGTTCAAAACCCGGCGTGCCCAAGTAAATTTTATTTAATTACTTTGGGCTATTTCACAATCAATTCATTTAAAAATAATATATAGTATATTTTCGCACGTTCCAGAGTGGAAGATACTCTCAGTATCGCCCTTGTCAGGTATATCCCCACCTTCCTCTCCCCCTTCTCGTTCTCCTCCCCAATACCTTCAGCCTCACAACATTCCCCAATTGGGGATGCCATAGTCTCACTGGCTCCAGACAGTCGGGAGCAGTTGGAACTCTTGTGCGGTATTCATATAAAAAAGGTCATTTGACAAATTATAACTATTTAGTAAATCAGATATTAAACATTAACTCTGCTCTATAGGCACATTAAGGAATAAATTTAACAACATCGATTGAAATTGGTTTACAAGTATGAGGTTCCCTTAGGCACCGAGAAGGATTTTAATGAATTGGACGCCTGGAATGGCATGAATTTCAGAAATTTTGTGTCTTTGTTTAAAAAATTATACAGCTGCACAAACTAGGTTTTCAGTTATAACATTGTCTTAATGCATTCTTAAATGTTTAATTATTATATACTTAAATCTAATACTAGGTTTTTGGTTTCTGATTATGTGTTATGTGAAATTTAAACGAAAATTTACCTTAAAAATGCCGCCACCCGAATTATAATCACTCAGTCTTTTTATTTATTGTAATATCCAAGAATTATTCCTTTTCACATAAATAATGTACTTTTGGCAATCATGTTATCAAGATTTATCTGGAGGTTTATTTACACAATGAGTACAATTATTGATTTCTTACTACGCAGTCGTTTTTTTCCGGCGATCACACATACACTTACATAACGCCATGTCCATATTAGATAGGGTCACCATAAGATTGTTAAGCGCGGCGGACACTTTTAATCATTAAAACTTCTGTACGGTATGATATATTTTAAAACAGGTAGTGGGGCACAAGACAACTTCACAGTGCGAACACCAATATCGTGTCTGAACTCGACGCTTTGGATTTCGCGTTGAGTGTTTGCAAACATAACACTCCCGGTAAACTGTTTTTCTCTTCGAATTTGCAGACTGTGGAACATCCGACAGAAAATGTCTGGCAGTTAGTCTTAGCGGATATTCACCAACTCGATTAACTTTTTTTGTTAAGCCGGGAATGTGATGTTTTTGAATGAGTTGCCTAATGACTTCTAAATGAATATCTGTAAGGCTTACTTCTTTTTTAGTTTTGTATTTATACATCGCGTGGGCATTTATTAAAACTACATCGATTGTCCGAAACGCTATTTTTTTATACCACTTAACGGTTTTACAAACACATTGCACGAATGTTATTAACATGTCCGACCTATCCACGCCACCCATATTCTTATTATAATTTACAACACAATTGGGTTTCATTACTGGATCCTTTGTTTTCCAATTCACTTTTCCTCTTTCTACCATTGAATCATTGTCTGATGTTGTGAGCATATGAACATCCCTCTCATCATGCCATTTTATTGCAAGTAGATTTCTTCCTTTCCACATCTCCTTTTTTTACATCTCCAAATGGTGGTAAACATTTTCGCATCTTTTTAACGGTGCCACACGCATTAGTCTTTTTATTGTGTAAATAACTAAATAAAAAAGGGCTCGTATACCAGTTGTCCGTGTATATTGTGTGTCCCTTTCCTAAATAGTCAGCTAATAACGAAACCACAACTTTTCCAGAAACCAACAATTGCTTCGATATGCCTTCATCCATATTTGGTATGTCAATGTCCGTTTTAGCGCCACAATAAATTACAAATTCTAACACAAAACCGGTTTTGCAATCACACAAAACAAATAGTTTTATGCCAAATCTATGTCTTTTTGCTGGAAGATATTGCTTGATTGACAATCTACCTTTGAATAGTACCAGCGATTCATCGATGCACAAATTTTCGTACGGATAAAAGTAATTTTTAAATTGGCCGCACACCGTATCCACAAAATCTCTTATTTTGAATGACGTATCGCCTTTTTTTTGTTTTTCGTTATCCGAAAAATGGAGCATGCTTAGGATTGACAAATAACGATCTCTAGACATGGTTTCTCCAAATATTGGTGATGAAATCAGCTTGTCCAGTGTCCAATATTGACGAATTTTCCCCTTTTTGCTTCTTGCCATAAGCATAGTAAGGGCAATGAACACATACATTTCATCTACATCAACAACTTTCCATTTGTGTAAACTTGAATTTGGAGCAAATACTTTTTGTGACTTTACAGTAGAAAAATATCTGTTGGTTTCGGTTGTAATGCAACCCACGACATTCGAATTCAGGAAAAGCTCAAAAAAATCACTTTCATTACTCTCCAAATTGAGTTCACAATCTCATAAACCAGATTTTTGGTTGAAATTGTTTACATCTGGTTGGAAGTTTATTGCAGTTTCCCATATTGGCGAGAAATTCAGAAAATTTATATCGGAGGAGGAATGTTCGTCCAATCCAGAATTGCTAATTTCATTATCTCCGTCTTCTGATTGATCTGAACTCTCCAAATCTTCTGGAATGTAGTCTTCTTCATCACTCATGGAGAACTCCGAATGGCAATCTAACACATAGTTTTCGATTTCCTCGTTATCCCTTTTTAAGAATTATAAAGCCACTATACACTTGTCTGATATACTTGTCTGAAATTATTAAATATAATAAAACATGGACCACGAAAGAATATTCACCGCAATGGTTACCCAAATAATAATTGTTCATAAATAAAATCGTAGGTTTCAAGTATCACGTAAATATCTACACTGATCTCATAAAGCCGACAAAGGATATCTATCACACATCCCAAACAGTCATAAAGACATGAAATAATGTACACCGCAATAAACAAACAACGACTTGCTAATGTAAACACACACGCCCGGCAACGGCTCGATACTAACACATTGAAGCGCAGGACAAGACTGTATGCGGTGACAAAAAGAGTTCGATGAGATTTGAAAGGTTCATTGTGATGAAAAATTAATTAAAAAATAACCGTAAATGAAAAGGTCTTACTCTTTAAAGCATATGGTAGAAAACATTTGGTTTTATAATATGAATCTTTTACTTCGAACATTTACTAATAAATTATCTCAATATTTGGAGATGAACATGACGAATTCTTCAAACTACATATGCAGTGGGTCGGCTTGCAGGAGAATTTCCCTTCAACTACATATGTAGTTGGTTGGATCCTCCGGGTTAACCAGATCCTTTAATTCTTCCACTAATGAGAATAAGTTCTTATAGTGTTTATAGGGGAAAATTATGGAATACATTAGTAATAAACGATGCGATATTAATATTAGGGGCATTGTGACGAGACAACTGAATGGGGTCGTTAATCTTATGTATTTTGAGGAAATCAGATATATAGTTATATTGTATTTGTTTATAATGAATGTATGATTGCCTTTAACTGCTCAATTAGTGGAACTTAATTAATTTATTCTATGTTGATTTAACATTGTAATTATCGTATTGCATAATTTTTCGATTCCTAAATAGTTTATTCTATGTTGATTTAACATTGTAATTATCGTATTGCATAATTTTTCGATTCCTAAATAGTTTACTCTATGTTGATTTAACATTGTAATTATCGTATTGCATAATTTTTCGATTCCTAAATAGTTTATTCTATGTTGATTTAACATTGTAATTATCGTATTGCATAATTTCTCGATTCCTAAATAGTTCATTCTATGTTGATTTAACATTGTAATTATCGTATTGCATAATTTCTCGATTCCTAAATAGTTTATTCTATGTTGATTTAACATTGTAATTATCGTATTGCATAATTTTTCGACTACTAAATAGTTTATTCTATGTTGATTTAACATTGTAATTATCGTATTGCATAATTTTTCGATTCCTAAATAGAATTCTAAAAAAAAGCCAAACTGAGAACTCACACTTGGAGAAACTCATGGTCACTGGCTAAGTGGAAGGCGAGAGAGGCAGGGAATATCACCAATGTGTTGGACTGATCAAGTATCACAGGTTTCCGGAATGTCGGTGTCTGCAGCTCTCCACAGAGCGCAAGACGGGGAGGAACCTGTTTTATCGGGGCAATTATAGTGGGGTTACCATTCTCAGCAATGGGACAACGACTCAAGTAGATTTACTATAAATAGTTTCAATATGAGAGATGTTTCTTCATTAGCGAATCATGCGAAAAGCGATCCTTCCTCGCGAGTTGACGCCCAATTGACTCAATTCTTCGATATACCACAATTATATTTGGTATTTGTAGCCACTTTATTTATTTTTTTCAGGTCTCCAAAACAAAGATTCTGAAAAAAAACCTTCTCCAAAAATATGCAACAAGAAAAAGGAAGAACTTAACTTAATCGCAAGATTTCAAACACGCGCTCGTAACGGACCGAACAAGTTACATTGCTCAATGTGCAGTTACACATGCAGATTCGAATCAAGGCTGAAATGTCACATGGCTCGGCACACAGGAATGAAACCGTTTACGTGTGATTCGTGCAGCTTTTCTAGCGCACGGAATCACGACTTGAAAGAGCACCAGCTGACGCATTCTAGAGAAAAACCTTTCGAGTGCAAAACGTGCGGTGTCTTTTTTCGTCACAAAAGAAATTTACGAGCTCATAAGAGGATTCACAGCGGAGAGAAACCATTTGCGTGTGATAAATGTAGCTACACCTCAACGCAGAGGAGTTCTTTAACAAGTCACATGCAGAGCCATAATGTAACCGATGTAGGAGGACCGAAACCATATCTATGTGATAAATGCAGCTATTCAAGCTTCAATCCGCGTTATTTCAAAAGGCACACGCTGACTCATTTGCCTAAACACTTTTTATGTGCTCTGTGCGGTAAATCCTTTACAACGAAAGCCTCCTTGACAGTTCACATACGCATTCACACCGGAGAGAAACCACATTCGTGCTGCAGCTGCAGCTTCTCAACCAATAACAGAGAATATTTAAAAATTCATTCGAGGATTCATTCTGGAGAGAAACCGTTTGCATGTGATGTGTGCAGTCGCTCATTTTCTAATGGGAAATATTTAAAAATGCACAAATTGACTCACTCGGGAGAAAAAGCCTTTTCATGTGATAAGTGTAGCAGATCCTTTGCCCTGAAAAGCAATTTAAAAGCTCACACGCTTACTCACACCAGAGAGAGGCCATTTTCTTGTGATTAATAAAAAGGTATTACGCTCTTTTGCAGTCTGTTGTATTCCCTCGGTGTTGCAATCTATCGCCTGATGTTTGACGAGGTTATATTTGCAAGTACGGGGAGCCAAGGGAGTGGGGTTCATTTCAGAGTCCCGCTGATGGTTAAGGAAAGAAATTAATGATATTTAATCATTTTATTTACTACGCTTTCATAACACAATATTAAATTACCAGGAGTAAAAAAATATTCGCAACGTTACGCGGTAATTTAGTATGGAGAAGAATGCTATATGTGACTGTCAAAGCTGTTGAATCCAGAATGACAATATGGCGGCTGTGTAAAGGTCCCAAACACGTCGACTGCGCAAGTCTCAGTGTACCCATTACAATAACGTTTTTGAATAAAGTTATAATCTGGCTGTTTTTGGTAAATTAAACAGTTCCTCCAAAAGCTGAACATTGACTGTTGAAGTGTGGGTGTTTAAAGCCCATACTGGAGCACAGTATTCAGCTGTTGTGAAAACTAGATCAATGAATGTAGATCTAAGCGTTTTGGCGTCGCATCCCCGGAGCTTTTTACTATGTTAAGCCTCATATTGGTTTTTTTGCCACTGTTTCATGATGAACATTTACCACAACCCGCATCCCGATATTTTAGAGTCACGTTGGATAGGAGCCCGAATTATTGCAATTACTCCGTTTCACACAAACACAATTTGAAATACCTTTCGGTTATTCTGGAGAGAAACAGCTTTCCCGTGAAATGTACGGGTTTTCATGCACTCGTAATAGGTACACTACTGAAATGTGCACATACTTTCAAACATCAAAGATAAACAATTGTAACACCTAAACTCATTATGTGGGGGAAAGTCGAGTAATAAACTGTAATTTTGTAAGTCTCTGTTATTATCGAATCTCGACACAATTATATTTACGAAGCACAAGTTCACGTCGTTCGCGGGTAGGTGGTAGCATAGATATGGTGGAAGTGAGCGGGAAATCATTCCCGCCTTGTGCTCTGCAATCCTTCTTCTTCTAAATAGGCTCCTCGCAGTGTTGTATTGCTGGCCATGTACATCAGCTTTACACAATAATTGTTTTTATTATATATGGGTTACCGAACTTCAACCAATAATTTAAAAATCATCGGTTCTCTTCACTATTTTTCGAAATTATTATTTTCCTTATACAATATTATTTTATAACAGTGAAATAAAAGTCTTGGGCCGTTTTAATAGTTTTTGTATTCTCTCAACACAATCAACAAGTGATCCGTATATAACGAAGTGCGAGAGGGTAGAGAGCGCGGGAAACGGGTAGACTCGCCAACTACCCTTGTCGGCTGGTCCAATCTGACCACCCGCAAGATATTTCCCGTCAGTGCTCCCAATCGAGGAAGCGCGCCCGGGGTCGGTTGTGGAATACGTTTACAATTTATAAGTTTTTATAAAGAAAGACAAACTTTTGATATATCCTTTTGTAATACCTAAAATAAATGACCAAATTCACAGAAATACTTTTTTAAAATGTGCATTTCAGGTAATAAAAATTCCCAGACTAGACCGGCCATAAAATAATTTAGCACAAAGGCTAGCCGAACCTATTGTTAGAAAAATTGTAAACTACTACATCGTAAAATAAAATAATCTTAATTGCTATTTTAGAAAGTCGGCAATTCCTTTGAGATTTTATGGGACGGCAATAAACACCTCAAAGGAATTGAGCCGCCCGACGGAACGGCCCGCTGAACAATGCGGGTGATAAAAGAATACCTACAGCTAGACAACCAACAGAGGAGAGAGTCGGGTTCAGTCAGGAAGCACGAGTCGGTTGCAAGAGTCCGCCCAGGACGGAGAGTCGGTTGCAGTAATCCGCCCAGGACAAACAGCCAGGTGAAACCTTCCGCCCAGGAAGGTTCCTATTCTCGCTCCTTGGAGAGGCCGCCCAGGTCCTCTGACGACGAGGGAATTTTACGCTTCCATCCCAGAAGGAAGTAACTGATCTTCGCCCTTCGGAGATCAAACATCGGAGACCGCCCAGGCCTCTGATTATCGCCGCGTTGTACCTACGCCCGATCCGGAGGTACATGAATACTTAGTGCGAACGCGAGGACTCTGCATACAAAGCAGCCACTGGACCCTGGACAGCCATCACAAAAAGGGAAGTGCCTCTGACTCTACTGATAATTCCTCCACCCTGTCAGCCAAGTGAATCTCTAACTTTAAGAAACAACTTTTTCGTACAAATAAGCCAGTGAAACTCTAATTTTAAGAATACAACCATTTATGTAGATTTAACGAAGTAATTAGTTAATTTTAAGTACAAAGACTTTACAAGTAGAATTAAGTAATTGCCTATCTAGTTTTATTGAAATTATTATGTCTAATTAAGATTAACTCTAGTTTTAAGACTAACCCCGCGACTATCAAAATAAATTACTTGTAATACCTAAGATTGCTTTTCTGTTCCTCACCTTTTTGCGTTATTCCTAGAATTATACCCACTGCTCTACCCACCGTCATATCACTTTCTCGGGTTGCGAATATAACCCGACAATATTTGAAAATCTACTACCATCACAGTAAGTGGATTATGTTACTTGTGTTGTGATGGGGGGCTTAGCCAGCCGAGGAAATGGACTCGCGACGCCTGTGTGTAACCCAGACGCGATGCCAACTCAGCCATTGAGCGGTCGATATAATGTGTGTATATATGAAATGTATATTATATTCAAGGGAAATAATTATTTCAAATTGTTTAATATCTATCCCCTCCAACAATCTCTCGAGTGAACGAAAACGGTTATTCTTAACCGATCGCAGTAATAAAATATTTCGGATATTTGTGACGTATAATTAGCAAATTGACACTTCGATGCCTCTATGATGGAGTTTGGTTTTTTTTTTTTTAATTGGAAGTCGAATGTAAAATTGTTTTTGCGTTTCACCATAAAGGGGTTTGGAGTCGGAAAGATAAGAAGATGCATATAAGTAAGTTTTGTGCCGCATTCGCATGTCTGATGTTTGTTCTTCCATTCATTATTCCCTCTTTGCATTGAGGTATATAAATAAAGTCTATGTTCCTTCCAAAATCAGTCTAACATATCGTACCCGCGCGTGAGGTAGGAGGGGGGGGGGGGCGTGAGACGGCTGTCAATGTCGCCCGAATCCTTCCGACCGCGAACGAACTCAACGGATGGCCGCCGTGGCCTGGAGCATCTGAGTTACCAGCATGCCTGCTTCATTATTTGTTCATTGAGTTTTAACATTAAAAAACCCAATTTACACGAACATTGATAATGGTAAAACCGATGAAAGATTACACCATTGATTTTTATATTTTTTCCAGAACGACATGTCCAGTCATGTAAACATTTTGCAGTTATCATTGGAGATCCATACCCGGCGAGTGCTTGTAATCGACTGAAGCCCGTGTTATCTCAATGTTGCCCACTGACTTCATGTTGTTGCCCATATTTCGAACGCTGATGTTTACTCCATTTTGCCAACTACTTGTTTTTGACACAAACTGAATAAAATAATTTCTTTCCTTTAGAGAAAATCCCACCTGAAAGAGAACTTTAAAATCCACTTATGGAAAAACTCTGTACCTATGTAACGAATTTCGACTTTCATATTAGGTTAGGTATTGTTATATTAATTTATGTCTAGATAGGTGAGCTAGATAATAGAGATTTTAAAGATGTATAAACCCACGAATCAGATTAATACGGGTGTTTATTTCACGTCTGTAAATGTCATGTTTTAAAAATGTTATAAATATGAGAGGTCCAATGTCCGTTCCTTGGAGTAATCCGAATGACAGAATTTCAGCCTTAGGGTCTGTATATCAGTTGCTGTATAAACTCGACTTGAGAGATATTTGCGTTCGTCAAGTAGGAACCCTAACAATCATATCCGACTGATAACATTCCCGAGTATGTTGAAATAGTATTCCTTAACTTTTTTAATGTTTTATCATGTCTAATGAAGCTTCTTTGAACTTTTAATTCATCAGAAATTATTGTTTTGTCTCTGTGTCAGGAGAGGATAGATTTTCACCCCATTTCGACGTAAAGCACCTTTGTATTATAAGTTTTCTCCTCGAGACTCTAAAATTTATACCTAATTGTCTGTTATGATCAGTCGATCCCGATACTTTTATTGAAAAATAACACTTGAACTTAGTGTGAATATGTTGTAAGTTTTTTTTTCTTATTTTTTTCAGGTTCTCAAAATAAAGACGCTGAAAGAACGTTCCTACCCACAGTGATCGACGTGGACAAGGAAGATCGTGTGAAACTAACAAACTTTATCATGAGTTTTCACACATACGCTCTCACTGGACCAATTCAGTTGCGTTGCTCAATATGCAGTTTCACATGCGGGTTCGAATCAAGATTAAAAAATCACATGATTCTGCATACCGGAAAGAATTCGTTTTTGAGGGGGTTTCAACCGAGATTGAAAAATCTCATTGTTGAGAAGAAACGGTTTACGTGCGAATCATGCAGTTTTTCATGTGCACGAAAAGAAGACTTGAAAGAGCACAATTATAAACACACAGGACAGAAGCCCTTTCAATGTAAAATTTGCGGTGTCTGTTGTCGTTACAGAAGAGGTTTGAGAGTTCACATGAGGACTCATAGTGGAGAGAGACCGCATGCGTGTGATAAATGCAGTTACACAGCCACGGAGAGAGGATCTTTGACCGCGCACATGAAGCGGCATACCTTGAAGATAAAGGATCTAACCGGCTTTAAGGGACTGAAATCATATCAGTGTGATAAGTGCAGTTATTCAAGTCCTAATTTACTTTATTTACAAACACACATTTCGTCACACGATGGAAAGAAGCTGTATGCGTGCGATAAATGCTCTTTTTTATCCACCGTCGAAAATAAGTTGGCTACCCACCTACTAAGACACGCGAAGAATAAAGAATTTTTATGTGATCTCTGCGGTAAATCGTTTACAGCGAAAACTTCTTTAGAAGTTCACATTCGTGTCCATACTGGAGAAAAACCGCATTCGTGCTGCAGCTGCAGTTTCTCGACTAATAACAGACAATATTTAAAAATTCATAAGAGAATTCATTCTGGAGAGAAACCTTTTGCATGTAATCTGTGCACACGATCGTTTACAAACGGAAAAAATTTAAAAATGCACAAATTGACTCACTCGGGAGAAAGGGCTTTTCCATGTGATAAATGTAGCAAGTCCTTTGCCCTGAAAAGCAATTTAAAAGCTCACATGTTTACCCATACAGGAGAGAGGCCGTATGCTTGTAATCAGTGCGATTACTCCACTTCACACAAGTCAAATTTGAAATATCATCTTCTCAGTCATTCTGGAAAGAAACCCTTTTCTTGTGAAGTGTGTAACTTCTCGTGCACTCGTAATAGTGCACTGAAATCCCACGTGCTTTCTCATGTCGAACATAAATAGCTATGCACGAGTTCTACTGAGTCGTCGCTCCATACATAGCTTAAGAATTTACTGATTTGACGACAGCCCTCCAGGCGTGAGCGATTTCGATACTGAGATAAATAACAACACGTTGATGCAGTATATTTATTGACACAGTATTAAGGACTCGTCAAAGAGTGGGACACACTTTAGTGTAAAATATTTGTCCCTCTACAAATATTGGTAAAGTTGTCCGCTTTTGAACTTTACAGCTGTGTCAGCTATCTTAAAAATGTCCCCAACTTCGCTAACAACGAGGCGACAGCCACTCGGCGATCGTCGAGTCTAAAATATTCCATATATCATCATATTAGTAAAGTCTGGAATATATTTTTTATAATACAATTAAAATCCATAATAAGACGTCTCCCGACAGACTCTGGTAAATGTTCCAGTAGTCTCCAGAGTGGACTACTACAATAGTTTGTATGCTGATCTGCCTAATGTACATTTGAACAGACTGCAAGGGGTGTTCAACACAGCAGCTCGTCTAGTATGCGGTGCCACCAAATACTGTCACATCACTCCTCTTCTACGTGATTGCCTACACTGGCACAGAGTCACAGAAAGGGTTAACTTTAAAATTTGTCTTGTGGTATTTAAGGCACTGAACGGGCTGGCACCGGCACCATCATACTTGACTGATCTCTGCGTGAGGGACAATCTTACTCAGAGACAACTCACGCTCAGGCCGGTAAAGTCTGATGCGTCGAACAGACTAGTTGAACCCTCTTGTACAAATGCTGCTAAGTTTAGAGACAGAGCTTTCAATATGCTGGGCCCAATCTTGGCCCATATCTGGGCCCGGTCTTGGAATGACCTTCCATTTGATGAGGTTAGAAAGCAATTTTGAAACCGTAAAGAAAAACTAAAAATATATCTATTTAAAAGGGACTACAAACTTTAACAAGATGTAAAGAGCCCTTGAGCTGATTTTGGTCACTTTGGTCAGAAATATTTTATTATTATTGCCGTCAGCTTCTCGAATTAGGTGCAGTGTCATCAAACATGTGTAAGTACGGTGGGCGTAAGTTCAGCAACGTCCAGTTTGTTAGACTACACAACTGTTTTTATTTTCGGCCCAATTATACAAGTATAAATCATACGAACCCATTCTAAAGATTTGTTTTATATCCCGTGCTGTTTTAATACAATGTAATTTTGTTCGTGAAACACTTGAACTAAAATGTTTTATTTATTTGCGTCCCAACTCTCTCCCTAACGGTTGAAAGGAGGAAACCATTCTTAACCGGTCGCAGTATATGCGCCACACGATGTTGGTATATTTGTGACGTCCATTTAGCAAATCTGCACTCCAATAGCTCTGAGAAAGTTTTCCCACATTTCCTGGTTTCCTCACCGTCATCACTTTAATTAAATATTTGAAGAAACATTTTTATATCTGACGAATAATTAAAAAAAAAAAAAAAACGTATACGTGTGTGTGGACGTTTTATTTGGAATCACTAGACAAAATTCAGGAAAAATCTAATTAAGACAATCAGTTCAATACATTTTAGAAATGGTTTAAAGTTTATTTATCAACTAAAGTGGGAGAAATAGTGTCGGATCCATCACCCATTAAATAAGGAATGCCACAAGGATCGGTTCTTGGACCAATCCTCTTCATAATATACATAAATGACCCAGTAAAAATTATCAAATATTGCCGTATCAGACTATTCGCAGATGATGCTTTGATATATCCGGAGATAGTTAATAATAATCGGACCATTTCTATATCGCCGCTTTTGTGAAAAATCACCTCAGGGGCGCTGTACAAATATTACTTCCTATTCTTATATTACGTCTATTCTACGAATTTATTTTTTTTTACATTTATTTTCTCTTTTTGGACAGGCTATCATTACACATTATTTATAGACCATATAAAGAGATGCAGTTAAATTATCAAAACTAAATTTAATGTTAAATTGAAGAAAAAAAAGATGCTAACTGTATTTATTCCTTGCGATATATTGCAAGACGCTAATACAAATGATAGAGTGATTGTTTCCATTATATTCAAGAATGTATTTAAGACAAAGAATTATTATCCATATTTTTTAGGATAAATAACACAATACTCTTAAAAGGGTGGAGCGGCGGGGGAGGATGGTGGCCGTGGGAATTGATCCATAGAGCCCTTAAAATCTTCTTTGGCTTGATGACAACCCTGGGCGGCGTGACGGAACGGATTGGTGTTGGTCTGCACGTACGCCAGGTGGCGCTTGCCTGCCGGCTTCAGGATCCGGAAGGAGCACTTCAGCGTGTCGTCCACTGACATCATTGCTCCTGCGTTATCATATTCCCCGCAGTAGTTGGGCGCCGAGAAATGGGTGACCAGTTGCTTCTTGTCAAAGAACTCATACCCGTCCTCTACCACCCGATGCACCCGGCAGATCAGGTCAAAGTCGTGCATGTTGAGGAACTTGGCCACTATCTCAATGACGAAGGTAAAGGCTCGTTCTCGCCCCAGCTGGCGGTGTCCTTGTTGGGGTCGGACCACAGCAGGTCGGTCCACAGCAGGTCGCAAAGCATCCCATTTCCCGGTTGTATACAATATTTTTACAACCACCGTAGCCCGAATAGCCGTTACTTTTACTTTTGGCACTTTACTATAACATGTGGTAAGGGCCTTCGACCGACCGCCAGATATGACAGACGTCCGATGCGTTAATTTGGAAGAACGAAGCAGATTTCAACTCAAAATTTGTGTCAATTGTGAACCAACTAAACTATGACATTAAAAATGTAGCTCTTTGGCTTGAAAATAATAAATAAAAGTTAAATCTAAGACCAAATTTATAAATATCGGAAATAAGAGAATAGTAGATACTCCTTTGATTTTGATAGACGGAGAAATTTTGAATTAAGTATTCGAAATTAAATATTTGGGTGTTATTTTAGATCCCAGACTGACTCATCTTTATATATGTTATAGAAAATCGCCAAAAAAGTGTCACTACTCGGAAGGATAAGAAGATACACTGTACTATTTACTTATTATTACTTATTATTATTCACGCACTATTATATACTCACTACTTCTCGATGGTCATCCTATTATTGTGGTTAATTGGAGCATTGGAGATACATTGGAGATCTGTGGTTACAGTTAAATTATTATTGTTGTAATTTGTGTATATTAACTGAGTTTTTACTCAAATTACTGATTAACTGGCTTGTTTCCACGTAAGTGTGAACATCTGTAAAAACCCACTATAAACAAGTATTTTTTCATGCACGATTGTTTAATCGTGCATGAAAAAAATTGCATATAATTTATGTTAAAAACTGTGGGAAAAAAATCACATGTTTTAATATTGCTTGAATATTTTAGGCAAGTCATATTCCAGGGTTTGCTGTCCGTATTGATTATTACATTTTGGTACAAGAATGCCTTCATTCTTTGTGAACCTGGTATAGTTCCCCTCTCCCCTTATATTCAGAGCCCGATATATGCTGAATCAAACTTCTAATGCACAATAAGGCCTGAACCGGCAAGAGAGATAAATTCCGATAGAAGAAAGAAATGTTTCGTCTCTGCGAAAATACGTAGAACATAATACAATATTTATTTTTAGGGGTTTTATTCAAAATGTACATTTGTCAGTTAATTTTATTTATTTGCTACCAGTTTCCACACATTCCTGTCATTCGCTAGCGTTTTTAAAACTAACTTAAATTAAACAAGTACAGAAATAAATAGACATTATTAGGTGAGGGTAGTGGGAGTGGGGGTGGTGATTTGGGTACAAGGAAACATGTTTAACAAAGGTGATTTACAGGGTGATATTATTACATAAACATAAATAAAATATTTCAAACAGCAGAATAATTATATAACAATAGTACGGAGTACGGAGTTCAAGGTAGACTGTTAAAGGTATAGCATGCCTGCACGAAAAAAACAGTAGTAGCATGCATATTAGTGGTAAAGTTTCGGAAGAATTCGAAGTGGAGATTGGTCTCAGACTAGTGTGCCCTATATCGCTAATCCTTTTCACTATCTCATGAACCGAATCAGCGGAAATAGCTAAACACTAGATGCAGCAATAGGTTGCGATGGAGGTTATCAGCTCGTTATTATTTGCCGATGACATCGCGAAATTAAAGGCGTCCCGGGAAGGCTACAAGCGTGGATCAACAGCTTCTTTGAAGAGTGGACGGCAGTAGGAATGAGGATGAGCACTGCAAAAATAGAAGTTATGGTTATAGGAAGAAACCAAACTCACTGTAATATTTTCGCCGAAGGGGGGCAGTTGAAATAGGTTGACCAATTTAAATACCTCGGGGGTTGAATTCTCATGCAATGACCGGTAAGACGGAGAAATTGACAGTATAATAGGTGAGGCAAGCGATGTGCTGGCTCCCCTTTACAGATCAATGACAAGGAAAGCTGAGCTAAGTATCGAGACAAAGTTGGCAGTGTACAAAACAGTGTATTGCCCCACGCTTACGTACAGTCACCAGATTTGAATTTTGAACGAGCGAACTAATTCTAGGGTCCAGCTGCAGAAATGAAAATTTTGAGAGGAGATGCAGGAGAGCTTCTTATTCGATCACAAGAAGGGATCGAATAAGAAGCTCGATGATCCGGGAGGAGCTAAACATCGAACCTCTGCTACTCTTCATAGAAAAGTCGCAATTGAGGTGGCTTGGGAAACGTATTAAGAATGCCAGAAGATCGAATTCCGCGGAAAATTCTCAGTGCTATTCCAGAAGAAAGATAAGACACAGGTGGGAGAAGCAAATCCGGGAGCTGTGCGAGAAGCTGGGCCTTCTATGAACGAAAGCTGTTGACGTAGCGCAGGACAGGGACGCCTGGAGGCGACTTATCGATGCGATGGGTCCCCGACCCGGGTAGCACAAGGGGAAGAAGATGTATATATGCAATGCATGCATACATCCTGTCTCAAGTTTCATTTATATTAAATTTCTAAAAAAAAAACACTACAATGTTCTCGGGATTAATATTCCATTCAAAATTTTTGTCCCGTTACTACTCACGCCATAATGTGAACATGTTATAATGTAAGAAAATAATTATGTAATTACCTGTCAAAACGGCGCCGGTAAATGTGAGTTGACTCATGCGTCCCGTAGACATAGAGACATACAAATGGAGTAAACATCAGCGTTTGAAATAAGAGCAACCAATATGAGGCCCATTGGCATCATAGATATAACACGGGCTTCAGTCGATTACAAGCGCTCGTCGAGTATGGATTTCCAAAGATAACTGCAAAATGCCTACATGACGACATGTCACTCTGCAAAAGGTAGAAAAAGCAATGGTGCTACCATATATCGGTTTTACCATGGTAAATATTCGTGTATTATTGGCTATTTTAATGTTAAAAAAACTCGATAACCAAATGTGAATAAGACACGAAGGTAATCCAATTGAACCCAGTCGCGGCGGCCATTTTTGCGGCGCGACTACTCCGTGGCAAAGATTCGGGCGATATTGACAGTCGCCTCACCCCATATTCCTGCCCAACCCGCGGGAACAATACTTACATTGATATTACAAGGAACGCACTCTATTTACGAGTATATGGTACACCCCAATGCCCGTAGCCGTGCAATTAATTTGTAATCTCCACATTTGTATTACGGTCATAAATAGTTGTATCAGATATGCGCCTCGGGGATCTCATATACAACATACCCACCCTGTTACAATCAGTACTTGAAAATATATTTGATAGAGACCGTTGAACTCTAAAATGATCTACGGAAATGACTTTCAATTCCATAGAAAAGAAACATTTGTCTTTATCTATGGTTAATTTACAAAACGCTGAGTTGAGGATGGTGTACATAATCATAGCAGTCTGTAACACGTAGCCTATAACGGATGGGCGTTTCAATTCTATGATCTTTCACGAGGGCCGTACTGCCATTATCGACAGCACTGAACGGTGAAGCAAACAATATGCGATATCAACTAATGAGTGACGATGGCCTAAGATTTTTTTTCTCAGTTTCGAACCTGAATTTCCCTAGATTTTAGGGTACCTTAGCACGTATGTAAATCCATATTCCGGTGAGGAGAGTGTTGCATTTTGATTTATAAATATGACGTTTGGTCGTGCATTAATTACAATTCCATTTTCGTTTTAGAAGTTTTAATTCTTGTGAGGGTTGCTAAAAAAAATTTGAGTAAAAATTGCAATTGTTACTTGGTAAAATGCGGTTATAATAAATCTATCGAGGGTTCACCTGGAAGTAAGTCCGGCCCGCGACCGATATCACGAACTTCCAATTGGCCCACGGCGTCAAAAAAGTTCGTCATCTCTGTTTTAAACGATGATGTTGCAATGAGATATATAATAATAAAAAAAATTGTACCCACCATAAAACAGATTTTATTTTACAGACCTTCAAAGTACTAACAATGAAATAAATGGACTTAGCCGTGTATTCATAATAAAAATAATAAAACACGTGTCTATTTGACATGCTGCACAGCGAGAAAGAAGGGAGCTGAAACGCGAATATTGAATATTGCGCGCGCAAGAGGGAAATAAATAGACGCTACAAGCAACACGCAATAAGCGATGCGTCTAGATTCTCATTACGGCCCCCCCAAGCTGTTATGTGTAGCTTGCAACACTCAAATTCATTTTATTACCATTATCCACTACTTTATCTTCAAACATAGCAATCTACATTTACCCATGCACTGGCCTTGCCTATGTGGGTTTTCTTTTGCATTATATACATTATACGTAGGCTTATGTAAATATGTTCAGATGTATTTTTAATTTCATGATAAAAAAATGTTTATAACCATTGTTCCTTGTTTGTGTGAATGTACTCGTATATATCAAAATATTAATTAAAATAAAAAATTTTAAAAAACCCTGAGCTGACGGACGTAATTCAGTTTAAATAAAAAAAGGAACAAACAAAAAACATTGTTCACCAAAAACTCTCAGGCTGGCGACTGGCAGACCAAGGAATTTTTCAATGGGGTGATCTAGACTACAGTTCTTTGTTGGCTTCATTCGTGTATTCGATGACGTAAAATATACCTACCGATAGGCTCTTTAAATCTGGCTACTTGGCGAATGTTTCAGGCTCCCGGCCGGCAGATCTGTTTATTTCTACCCTACTAATTGACCTCTATCGTTACAAAACTTTTCCGTTCATGTATTTTATTTATGACGTATTTTTTTCGAAAAAAATGGTTCACGATTTTCATGACTGTACGGAACCCCCCAGGACGCGTAATGGAAACTTTTTTAAGGCTTATTAAATGCCCATTATCGCTACAAAGCAGTTGCATCTATATATCCGATGATGTAAGGTTTAATGTCACGGAATCCTAAGCTACTACCACTTAGTTGACCACGACTCTTGGGGAGTATCATGATATTAATTTGTTTTATTTAATTACTCGCATTACGTAAAATAACACGTCATGTAGATCAATAAAACTTGTTTACACACGCCGGGATTCGAACCTACTACCTTTGGATTAGTGGTAAAGTTTTAAGCGTTCTAAGATATCAAATTTATTTCCCGGTTCTTTCAAATTTCCCCGCCCTCTTCATTACGCCTCACGGCGTACCTTAATTGGAGATGCCATAGTGCCATTGATTTCCGACAGCTTGATGTAGTCGGGATTCTTGTACGGTGTTCACTTAAAAAATAGTGTTCGCTTCTTCATAAATACATTCTTTGTCGGATTATTTTAACGAGGTTTCGAATATTTCATAACTTCCCATCACTATCAGCGCATGCGCCTTGTGATTTTTCTTTTACAATCGATCGCCATTTTGACATATTTGGCTGTTTCGTTAGCTCGGTCTTTTAGCAATCATTTTTGTCTCAATTACCTGAAGGTTTGTTATCTCTATATTACTCTAAATACTCGTATAGTGTTAATAAATTCATTTGATCAACGATTTCAACACGTCGATGAGGATTCGAAATGTCTACCCAAATTTTATCTGGTCAATTCTAACCTATCCTAAATGCCAAACCGTAAAATGTCCAGGAGAGCTTCTTTTACAAAACGAACGAATGTTTAATTCGATTTTAGTTGTTCTGATGAAACGGATGTAATAAATAATGTAAGAAAATCAACCTGTACCAATTCTAACACGTTTTTATCTTCTGTCTTTTTCTATTTTATTTTTTACTATTATACTAACGAACCATCACGCCGTTTCCCCGCAGGGGTAGGCAGAGAGGATGGACCGCCAAACAACTCGATCTTGGCATACACTTCTTGCTTCATTCACTTTCATACAACGTCTCATACATTCTCTTCTGTTATTCCGACTTCTGACATGGCCCGACTCAAGTATTTGATTCACTTGATCGTGCCACGTCTTCCTTGAACGTCCCCGGCTTCTTCTTCCATTCACATTCCCGTCATATATTCTCCTAACACTCCTTTCTTCATTCATTCGCTCTACATGCCCAAACCATCTAAGCGTCCCTTTCTTAATCTTGCTCACTACGCTTACATCAGCCTTGCATTCTTTACGAATCTCAACATTTTTCACACGATCATATATGGTTTTACCACACATTCGTCTCAGAGATCTCATTTCTACAGCATTCATTCTACTTTCATCCTTCCTCTGCCAGTTCCATGCCTCACTGCCATACATCAGAGTTGGTATCAGCACTCCATTGTGGACTGCTAGCTTCGCTTCTTTGGACAACGTTTTGTTTGCGCCAACCGCGTTCAGTCCTCCGTTAATGGAGTTTCCTGCATTCACCCTTCTTTCAATATCCCTATCAGTCCCTCCATCTCTCGTAAACATACTTCCCAAATACACAAACTCGTCTACCTGCTCCAAGTATTCATCATTCACAACTATATTGCACACTGTGTTCTGTGACTGTGGATCTTCTATACTATTAGCAATCAGCACCGCATCATCAGCATACAACAGCATATTATCTTCTTCAATTATATAATATTACAACGGGGTTTATAAGTTTCATACATTGAAGCAAATAATATTTTTTTCTGCAGAATTCCAAATGGACACGGACAGCTCTAATGGCCATACGGTAAAGTCCGAGGCAGCAACCGACGGAGAGGAAGATGAACAAATATATTTTGAAGTTCCGGTCACTAACAACAGTCTTGTAGACCTTCGAAATGATTCAAATATAATCTCTGACCTCGAATTGGAAAAATCCTCGTCAAACGAAGCCATCTCTTTACCCTCCAAAGCAGCTAAAAAAGGAAAAAAGCTTTCTGAAATTGAATTCGCCCATGTCAATATTCCCAACCCGCATGTTAAGCAAGAATCATCAGAGTATCCACTTAATTTCGGATTTGAAATTGGTACGTAAAAAAATAATCAAACTAACTCACCATGACGCCGTTTCTCCGCACGGTCAGGCAGAGGGGGTAGACCACTACTCAACTCTGTCTTGAGCTACACTCCTTGCTTCATTCATACTCACACGTCGTCTCATACACACCTTTCTGTTAATAAGTGTCTTGGTTAAATATTTCCAGTTGGGACTGGGACAGTTTGGGATAAAAAATATTCGCACATGCGGAAATACAAATTCAGTTATTTTTCTTGCTTTATGTAAAAACGCGTAAATATTGAAAAAGAATTGACGCCATTTTTAATGTTAGTATGAAATGACATTTGTTAAAAGTGCCAAACGCTTGAAATGGACATTTAAAAAATAGATCGTTATTATTATTTTATTAATGCATATGCAAATATGTTTTATTTTATTTTTTTAATCTGAAGGTATTTTTGTTTTTTTTTTAAATTAAGAGTTTTTTCAACTGAGTCCCAACTAGAAATATTTACCGTGTCTTTTCCGGACTCAAATACATATGCGATGCACTTGATAGTGCCATGTCTTCCTCGGGTGTCCCCGATACCATTCATATTCGGGTCGTACAAATTCCTTTCACTCTTCGTTAATTTATTTTGTATTTACTCCATAAAAAATCATAATTCATATTTGAAAAGTAACTACCCCTACCCAGTAGTTTTCCTCTTATTTTGAACGTCAATTGTGCAAAATTTCATCAAAAAGTATCAAAATCGTGCTTTTTTGGGTGGGAAAGGGGAATGGGATGGTTTTTATAAATATAATGTAAACAGTGATCTTCATCAAGCTCGTAATAAAACTGTAGATTTGCATACAAAAACAAACAAGCGCTGCCCAGGACACTCTTATTTAAATATAGTACATTTTTTTAATTGGTGGATTTATTATCTAGTGACAATTTCTACCAACCAACCCTTTGTGGGAAAATAAGCATACCGTAATAATATTTCTGCGTTCCCCACAAAGTGTAACTTTTCATACCTAATATGTGAAAACAGGTAAACAAATTTATTTGTACAATAATATATGGGTATATAAAAAAAATCTAGGGTAGTAAAGGGATAAGGAAAGGAATTAAATTAGATGTGAATTAACCATTATTATGCTGCTGGGAAGAAGAAAAGAAACTCTTCGCCTTAGTCTTGAAAATGGACTTTGAGGGAGCATTCTATACGTCAGAAGTTCGTTACAGAGACAAGATGCTTGCACTGAAAATGAATGATAAAATAATATACCTTGGTGGATAGGAATTGCAAGGGTTCTCTCATTACTTGGGCGAAGAAAGAGCCCATTTCATTTAGTATAAAATAAAAAATAAAAGTTTTTTAGATTATCTGAGAATTCAGATATATGTTAATATTTGCGAAAGTCACAGAAATATCTTATACATATATTTTGTAGTAGCTCTATTTTGTTCGTAAAACCACAATTTGTGTCCAAATAGCGTAATAAAAAAATAGATAATAACATAGTTTTACTCTGGCATCCGTTCTACACATCCGCGATAGTCCCCAGCGCCTATTTCTTAACCTCTTAATTATCCCATAAATTAAACTTATGGTAATCGTTTATTTAATGATTCAAGATAAATTTTAATTTTTCCAGCTTGTTTTGTGAAACAAACACAAGGTGCCAAGTCTCTGAAACGGACGGACGAAGTCCCAACAGCGTGTTTCGTTTGCAGCAAAATCATAAAACCTAGCAACCTTAAAGCGCATATGAGAAGCCACACCGCGAAGAACAATTTTAAGTGTACCGAATGCGCGTACACTACTTATAGAGAGGAATGTTTGAGGCGACACGTTCTAAAACACTCCTCCGAAAAACCATTTTCATGTTCACAGTGTGACTATAGAGCTAAGCATAAAAAGTCATTGAGAGTTCACATGTATTCGCACACCGGAGAAAACAAGTTGACTTGTAAAGAATGTGGATTTTTCTGCTACAGATCATTCGATCTTAAGATTCACATGTACAGACATAATGGCAATCCAATCAAATGTACTCAATGCAGCTATACTTGCACAACAAATCAAAAGTTAAATTACCATATGCCAAGACACACTGGTGAGAAAAATTTCGCATGCACGGAATGTGACTTAAAGTTTGGTTACAAAAGAGCATTGACAGTGCATTTGGCAAGTCATTTTGCACAAAAAGTCTCGGAGTTGGATTCTGAAAAGACACTTACGTGTAATGAGTGTAGTTTTACATGTCATCGATTTGAAGAGATGAAATCACATAAATATAAACACACCGGTAAACCATTTAAGTGTTCCGAATGTGAGTATTCGTGTTTTACAAGACAGAGACTTCACACGCACGTTCTTAATCACAGCGGAGAAAAACCATTTGTGTGTTCAGAGTGTGGTAAGAATTTCAGAGACAAATACGCTTTGACTTGCCACGTGGCCACCCACTTTCAAGGTAATAGCAATGAAAGCGGAGAAAACCAAACGAAATGTTACTTACCGCTGTTGTGCTCAGAGTGTGGTACGTCTTTCGCGTTTAAATTTCAACTAGATCGCCACTTGCTAAAGCATTCAGAGACGAAACCATTTGCGTGCTTGAAATGCAGTTTTACAACAAAAACGAAAGGTTCGTTGAAAGCTCACCTCTTGACGCACACGGACGTGTTGGCGTATTCATGTCAGCTTTGCAACTATGCGAGTAAATCAAAATATGCGTTAAATGTGCATGTTAAAAGGCACCATGGAGAAGAAACAAGATCATTCGCTTGTCACGAATGTGAGTACACAGGCTGGTCAAAGAACTCTCTTGAAGTTCACTTACGAATTCATACTGGAGAACGTCCGTTTTCGTGTCCGAACTGTAGCTATTGTTGCAGTACAAAGCAGAACTTGCAGTACCATATTTTATCTCATACAGGAGAGAAACCCTTTTCCTGTTCTCTATGTAACTATTCGTGCAGGCAACAGTCTGCTTTAAAGATACATATGCGAAAACACTCTGGAGAGAAACCTTATTCGTGCCCGCACTGTAACTATAGGTGCAGTGTAAATCAAAGGTTAAAGCAGCATATCCGCACTCATACCGGGGAACACCCCTTCGCCTGTACTTACTGCAAACATGCTTTTAAATATAAGAAAAGTTTATTGAAACATCAATTGATTCATCGTACGGAGACACCATCTGATGGTTCTGTAACAGAAAGCTAAGTGTGTTTTCATTGCAAACATGATTTAAATATAAGAAGAGTTTATTTACACAATTCATTCGCCGTGCAGAAATAACGTCATCTCGACACCCCCAGGTCGGAACAACGTTTTGGGTTATTTTTTTTGTTAAATTACTTTTATTATGTAATGTTTAGTGTATAATGAAAAGTTTAGGAGATATTTACAAATGCAATATGTCTAAACTAATATTTTGCAAGATAATCCCACGTGTATTGTCGTTAGTTTAAATTGTTTACCGCCAGCTGGCCCCCTAGCACAGAGCATTGGTAAAGGTTTTATAGATAATTTCGATAACTTGTCGTCAACAATTGCAACAGTTTACGTCAACAAAAATAATCATATTTAGTCGATGTGAACTGTTTTTTGCAGTCGTGCTTGGGAACGATGACATTATCGATAAATCCTTTAACGATGTTCTGTGTTAGGGGGGCTGCTGTGATAACTAGAGTACAACTCGAAAATATCTTCAAGAATAAAAAAAAACTTGTTTTTATTTCGGGGTCGTTAGTTCGTTTGTTAATTTCTAATTGTTCAACGTTAGTTCGTTTGTTAATTTCTAATTTTTCAAGTAAAGAAATTAACAAACGAACTAACGACCCTAATATAACGTTAATTAATAAAGTAAGGAAAATTATATACTCACCGCTTCTCAGTATGTTCACATTATCAAAACAATACAACACATTTAAATAAATCAATTAAGAAAACATTGTCAGTTAAATACGAGTAAAAACACAGTATAAATGTGAAAACCTTACAGAATTTAGAATTTTTGTTGCTTTTTAACTAAATTGGCTTTACCGATAGTAAATCATTACCTATTTTTAAAAACCAACCAAATTAGAATTGGGTGGGAGTAAATAAAATCGTACAAATAAGTCGTCGCAATGTGGATTAACCACAGTTTGAAAATGACCTTAAACGCCGAAACAGCTATCACAATAATAACAACTAAAAATACTTGCAGAACTTAATAATAACATTAATAAATTTGAAAAAAAAATAGAACAGTATGGTTTTGTTAGTGCCGGAAAGATTTAGAGAGTAGTTCGAATGAAATCCAATGTGTAAAACCGTAGCTTTAACGTTTTAAAATTAGTATGAAAAACATTGAACCCCCCGTGTTGTATTGAGGTTAGCCCATAAATATACCACTCTGGTTAGCCACAGATTACATATTCAAAAGAAGAATGTTTGTCTGGGTAGTATATTTTCAAAATGGAAAACATAAGTAGGTACCTACTTAACAACTTACTATTTAGATATATTTAGAAAAAAAAATGTTTGGAGTGAAATAAAAATTTCTAATGAATGTTTATTTGTTCAGAGATAGTAATAGTTGTCACAAGGCATTGCTTTCGCTGTCAAATCAATCATGGCACCCAAACGGCAAGTAAAAATTCACAAATACCTATATTACAAAAAAAACTCAAGTAATGCCAGGTACAGATCATCTAGTAAGTATAAATGTTTTTTTTTTTTTAATCATTGAAGATAATATTAACAACTCTTAGAATGAAACATGAAAACGAAAAGACACACAAAATAAAAATATGACGGTAGCAGCTGGGACTCGAACCCAGGACTTCATGGTCTATCCGGGAAGCTGCGCTTTATGCACTGAGCTACGGCTACCCCAATCAGTCTCGTCATTTTTCGACAGATAATAAAATCGGATAGGTTTACCCAAGACATTATCCAATGATTACAAATAAATTCAGTTTAGAATCTCGTAGGCATAAAAAAAGGAAGCAGCCAAATGATATGGGAATGAATAATTGAAGACGTTATTAACAATTTCTAAGAAATCGAAGTATGATAACGATAAAAAATTCTGAAGTTAGTAGGGTGAAGGAGATAGGGAACATGAAGGCGGGAAGTCGGTGCCTAGCTATTCAAATCTGGTCACCAAACACGCCTAAATCCATTCCAAGTAACATCGTTTCGATTTTGAATATTTATCCTTTCACCAGTGCGATAATTGGTATGTTCCGTTCTGAAAATATTATCATTCATTTGATAGTAAAATACTATTCGGAAATAGCTCAATTCAGCGATCATCATACAATTTTTTTTATTTATGATCTTTATGTGATGATGGCTGCATTACTGCCAGAATTGTGACAATAGTTGTATAGAATATTATGAAAAAGGGTTAAAAAAATTAACAACACTTGTACAATATTCGAATTGAACAGATTAAACAATTTTACTTATAGCTCGGTATTTAATACTAGATACTTTTTTATTGTGGAACTACAAAATGTTATTACGATAGGTAATAATAATAATGAATGTTTATTATTGTATGTGAGGAGGTTAGTGTAGTCCCACACATTCCATACAAATTATACATACAATATTTATAAAAATATACAAATAAAAAAAAAGTATAGGAAAATGAATCCTGGTGCTGTGACATTTAAATCGTGAGGAGTCAATATATTTCTCCAGTATGCGTCGGTGCTGATCTGAGGCGGGATTCCATGGTGAGGATATTCCCGGAGATGTTTATTCTTTCCCTCATTCAGCTACCCTGAATCTTGTAAAGGGTGAAAAACCGGAAACTCGCCCCTCCGTAAACATACTGGAGGCTCTGCAGTATCCGGGGAGGCCAAACATTATGGGGAAGGCGTTATTGTACTGTACACGAAATCTTTCCATACTACTTTAGCGCCTTTGAGGTGATTTTCTCACGAAAACGGCGCTATAAAAATAATCCGTTTATCATTTATTATTACTCTTTTTATAGTTTGCACTTGTACGACGTTGCGCAGAAGGCATGAAAGACAGTCCTTTTCACAGCGGCACCACAAAGGCGATACTATGGTAACACCAAACTACTGATTTCGTCTTCGAAATGTGTGTTTTTACGTTCAAGTGTGTTCACATATTCTCGTCTGACAGTTTGTTATAAAGAAACAAGGAAAATCATCATAATTCATTTTTTAATTTATAATTTTATTTGTTTTAATTTTAACTGTCAATTTGATTTTGAACATATAACACAGGGTTATTTCAATACATGCAATTCAGAAATACAAACAAAAAACGCCTTTACATGTAAATATCTTCCTTGCAAAGGGTATAATAAAATTTTAAAAAATCCTTTAGAATATGATGTAGAATCATCCCTTTTCGGAAAGTAACTACCACTAATTTAAATATCAGATAAAGCAAAGATTTAAGCACTCAAACCACGAAATACAATATATTTTTTATTATTTATTGTTATAAAGTTTAACTTGTGGAAACCTCACTTTAAATTAATGTTTTCAAAATTTAAATAATAACTGTGATTGCTTAGTTACAAAAACGGTTTATTTATAAAAAATTCTCTGCTGGGTAGTTATTATTACGCGTGGCAGGTGTTTCGCCTTCCGATTGCAATATCATACTGTGGTGAAACTACTTACACACGATCAATAGATCCTTCATTTTTTATTTTATATTTTTTTTACTAGATAACATTAGTTTGTTACATATTTTATAGATTTGTGCAATATATCGTCGGGTCAATGCAAAAAGTTGCGAATCTGCAAAAACATCACCTCGAGATATTGAGGTTTTAAGTCTCTAAACTGGTATGAAACATCGATGAATATTGTTATTAAACCAGCTTCATATGCCTTAACCCTTACCACTCCTTTGTCGGGTGCCAGCCGACATCACTATTTGTACGCTACAACTCAGTTGTCGGCTGGCGGCCGACACGATAAAACGTGCGCGCGCGGTGTATTTTCACGCACAAAACTTTACACGTGACGTTGTTTCTTGTGATTATTCGATAAAAAAAAACATTTAAATTCACCTTTTTAATAAGATTTTGACTATTTTCCATTTTTGTTTTACTATAAAATAACCTTTTTGTAACTGCCTAACAATAAATTAATATTTTAAAATTATTCAAATTAGAGTTGACTGACAACAAGTATTAAAAAATAATGGAGTGGGAAGGGTTAATATTCATTAATTCCATAGATTAGATGGAAATTAACAGAAACCGTTTTTTGATACCAGTTCAACAACCTCAAAGATCACTATAGCCGTTAGTACCTGCCTAAAGTAATTAACAGAAAAAAAATTAACTTTTCATATTATAAATAATTGTAACTGAAAATCATTATTATCGAAAATCTTAAATAAAATCATGTATCAAATAAATACCTACTCTTATTTTGCAATAACCTTCTAATAAATATAATATCAAAAACAGTAATGGGATTGAAACAGTAACTGCAATATCATGCAATGTACAGTGTTTTCTAATATTGTGTCCTGTGCGTACAAAATCATATCTTCTCAAGCCAAAACTTTGTAATTTAACGTTACCTAGAGTGACCTGCCAGGTAAGTATGTTTCTGTATATGTACATAATAAGATAAACCCTAGCAAGTAATATTTGTACAGCGCCCTTGAGATGATTTTTCAGAATAACGGCGCTATACAGGTCATCCAAATAATATTATTACTATCTTGAAATTACGCTTTTGGGGATTCGCGACTTTGGCATTGACCCGACGATATATTCTTTCCTAATGTAAGCTGCTGGTTGTACTTAGGAAAGGAGTGCGCGTTAATATATTGAAAAAAAAAATACTGTATCGTGTAAACTAATACAAATATAAAATAGAATATTTCATCTATATAAAACATAAATAACAATTTCTAAATTTACGAAAGTATAAAAATAATTTGTGTTTACGAATATAGTGAAAACAAATTTAAAGAAGATAAATAGAGATATAAATAGAAAGTCTCAACTAAGGAAAGATGAAATGAATAGGCATCTAATATGAAATAACAGAGTGATTTTGCTATTATTGACGAAGTAAGATAAAATAAATGTTTATTATTTACGAATAATAAATAGCAGATATAGCAACTGCATAATAGCCCCGAGGTACCCAAATAAACTACACGTGCACAATGCATACTTGTCAAGACGAAGTTTACTTCTATGATTTGTCTGGAGTTGTCTGATTTTACTGTCAATTTCAAAGAAACGTGTCAAAAGGATACAAAAAATGAACCTAGCTCAAGGTACGGATGGTCGATGTTCGAGCCTTTCGGCGTGGTTTCTTCGGCTCGTGTTAATGAAATCGGATAGTAATGTAACTTAAAATGGCTTCCAGACAAGCGGGTGGTCTAACTGCTAGGTGGCCTGACCGAAATTGTGTTTTGCCACCACACGGCAGATTTCACCAGTGGTCATGTGAACATGTACGGGAGTGTACGTCCCATGGCTCGCTCCCAGTTGTTACATCTGTAAATGAACGTCAGCGGGAGCGCACGCACCTTCTTCGAACACCTACGTGTTTAACACAAAAACTAAAAACTTCGTGATGACACATGAGAGCTATAATGGCTATTATATTAATAATCCAAGAAAAAGATTTACCTAAAGCTGGTAGGCTAGGCTTGGGAAATAACGATCGGATGGTCGAACCTTTCAACGCCATGGCTTTTTTAGTATTGGGCTCCCCGCTCGTGTGGAAGGCCTAGAATTACTAGACCTAGTACTTCCGGTCAAAACCAAGCGTGTAGCGACTGCCTTCGGGTGGGCAAGCAATGTGGCCGACGGAATAACTAATCTAGCAGAACTAACGATTGTGCTAGAAAGAGACAAGACTAACATATGTATCAATTGTATGTATATACAATTTTTAACGTTTTTTTTACATGTCTCTTTCCTACTAATGACTAGAAAGAGATGTCACGTTGAACGTATGTTTACGACGTTGAAATACAATAATGCATTGTTTTCTCTGCCAATCATAAATAAATTCGTGATTTACTGTCGAACTTGACATTGAATTGTGTTTGTTTATTAAAATATTTTATACATAATCGTCACAATTTAAAATATATCATTGATCCATGAAAATGTGTTCTAGGAATACCTAAAATATTGATTTAATATTAAATGTATTTAAGGAGATATTTAAGATGTAAAGAGCGTAGAAGACTATCGTTGCATCACGGATATGGGAGGAAAAACCTGATAAATTTTGTTATACCTACTGGAACCACTAGGCAGTACATTTCATTTCACACCGCTGTTACAAGAACAAACTATGAAATGTTCTCTACCAGACTGCTAGTCCATTAAGAGTATTGTGAAGTTGTCGAGTGATTTAACGTATCCCAGGGTCAAGTAAAAAACAATATATAGGAGCGTATTTTGTCAAATATGTGATGCACTAGTATAATGCTTTTTTTCTGGGTCTTCTCTTGTAAATTTCAATCTGTATATTTTGTTGTGTTTTTGCTGTATAATAACTGTGTTTAATGTGGTCCTAGAATAATGGTTTGTGTATATATTCTGATATGTATACCATATTTTTTTTATTTTGTATACGGACCGTAAATAAATAAACAAGCATGTGTGGGAAAGAAGGGGAAATTAATAAAAAAATATTAATACTATTTAATAGTGGTGCAAACGAAGAAACTAAGCGTATTAAAATTTTGCACTACTACGCTAACAGGTATTTTCTAATAGCTAACTAAACGTCACGCCGTTTCTCCACAGGGCTAAGGGTAGAAAGATAGGATAAATCGCAACACAACTGTATTGGCGCACACTCTTTTCTCCATTCACATTCATACATCGTCTCACACATACTCTTCTATTATTCTGATAATTATTATTTTGACATGGCCCGATTCAAGTATTTGATCGCGCCTTGTCTTCGTCGGGCTTTCTTCCACCTTTCACTTCCGTATCATATATTCTCTTTATATTATTTTTTGTGCATCTGTTCTATATTCCCAAACCATTTAGGCATCTCTTTTTGATTAATTTCGTGGTTTTACCAAACAGATATCTCATTTTACAGCATTCAAAATAATTTCATCCTTCCTCCACTAGTTCCATGCCTCACTGCCATTCATCGGGATTGGCACCAGAAATCAACACTCCATTGTGGGATTTTATTCTTAGAAAGCGTATTATTGAAGGCCTTCTTGATTATGCACGAGAAGATGCTTCGTATAGCGTTGTTTCCAAGAACACTGAAAATTGCATATAGAACAAACATACGGCTTAATTCCGGTATGCTGACGCATGTGTATTTTAAGATGACTGGCTTGGTTGCACGTATAATCACATTCTTCACAAGAAAAGGGACGTTCCCCGGTATGAATTCGCATGTGTCTACGTAGCAGACAGGCGTGGATTGACGAGAAACTGCACACAGAACACGGGAACGGTTTCTCCGCATTATGCTCCAAGATATCGTGATTTTTCATCTGACTCCGATTCGCGAACCTCTCATCACACTGCGTACATTGGAATACTTTCTCTCCTGTATGCCTGCGTATATGCATCTTTAACTGATCTTCAGACGTGTACGTAACGTAGTTGCAATGCGTACACTTGTACGCAGTATCTTTTGAGTGTTTCACTTTGATGTGATGCTTCAAATTCTGCTTTTGGCCTGTTTTATAATCACATTCCGCACATGAAAAGGGCATGTTTTTCGTGTGTACGAACATGTGACTCTTTAAAGTGACCTTTAGCTTGCAAGAAAAGTTACATTGCGAACACTGGAATGGTTTGGAGTGCTTGCTTTGAACGTGCAGCTTTAACAGATATCTGTGCTTTGCGAGATACCCGCATTGCGTGCACATTAAGAAATCATCGCTAAAATGAATAAGCACGTGCCTTTTCAACAGGTTTTTGTGCACGGACGTGTAGCTGCACTCGCTGCAATTGTATAACCCTCGCGAGTCTGTGGTAAAATGATCAATCACATGAACTTTTAAAGCAGATAATTGCTTGTAAGTATATGTACAGTCGGGACAACTAAACATAACATGGGCTTGCTGATGTCTTTTCAGTCTGTTTTTAAAGCGAGTCCTGTAATTGCATTCACGGCAATAAAGAGTCGTGTTTCCGTGTTGAATGTCCGTGTGTCTGACTAAGGTTTTGTTCCTTTTGTAAGTTTTACTGCACACAGGACAAGTCTTGGATTTGTGCGTCAGTTTATCGAGCAACTTTCGAACGATTTTCATATCAGACGAGATAGTATTTTCTTGAATTTTGCGTACTGAAACAGAAAAAATGCTAATAAGCAACGGATAAAATATACATAATTCAAAATAATAGTAATAAAAGGAAACATAACCGTTCGGTTTTAATAGTAAGATCATTATTTGATTACTAGTATTTTAATGTTATTCTTTATGTTTACCCATATTTAGTTCAATTCAGAATGTGATTGCTCCTTTATATTAAAAATTACTCAGTGTGAACGCAACCAAATAATAGACCATCATTTCTCTCAAATAATGCAAATCATTGCTTTATAACCCTTTAAAATTTCAAATTTATAAACAATATCAAATGCCTAATTCTTTTTTCTTTATCACCAAATTCTCAGTAAAACAGCATTTCAATTTGCTGTAGAGATATTATAGCCTTGCTGGACCATTGTATTATTCGTAACGATTATAATATCAGAATTAAACATTTGCGTTTTTAATCTAACAAGTTACGTACCCATCCGCGTCAAGAGCTTCTCGAACGAACTCAATCCATCCGACGTCCAAGCCTTAAAAATTTGGGCAGATTGAGGAACCCTGGCGCATTCAATACTATTGAACGCAGTCCTGTGACATTACACCTAATTATTCTTACTCCAAATTTCTTTTTATCTATAAATACTACTGAGATATTGTTAATACAAATAAGACACAAATAAAATAAACTAATATAGTTCGATAATTGTTTTTGTGTTTAATTCGTACAACAACGTTTATTTTATTTTTTTAAATTTATCTACCCCATTCTAATTTGGACGGGTTTTAAAAAAATAATGTGTTTCCCCGTATTTAAATGATAATGTTTTGCTTAATTGATTTATTTAAACGTGTTATATTGTTTTGATAAGTAATGAAAATTACATATTAACCCCCTTCTCAGTATGTTCACATTATCAAAACAATATAACACATTTAATAAATCAATACGATTAATAATTCAAGTAAATCAAACTTAATAATAACACCATTAAATGTGAATTACATTAAATTTGAAAAAAAAAACATGTTGCAAGAATGGAAGATAGCAGATCACTAAAAAGCTTCTTTTCTGTCCGCGGGGTCAATGGATATTGGGAGACAAGAACTAGATGGCTGAATAAAACGGATTAAAAAAAGAAATATACCGACCTATTTCCGGATCTTCGTTTTCAGACGGACCCAAACATTCCATTAATATTTCATCATCTGAAGTTTCGTAATGCTCTTTCTCTTTTTTAACTTCTGTTGGCTTTGTGTTCTCGGATACAACGAGCAGTTGCATATCATCGAAATCAAAATCAACTTCGTTTTTCATGTTGATATCTAAAAAATAAATAAATGAGAAATACTTTTTTACATGAATACCGCACAAGAGTCCAAACTGCTCCCAACCGTCTGGAGTCAGTGAGACTATGCCATCCCCAATTGGGGAATTTTGTGAGGCTGAAGGTATTGTGGAGGGGAAAGAGAAGGGGAGGGTAAGGTGGGGAAATACCTGACTATTCAGATTTAAGCACCAAACACGGCTAAAAGCCATTTCAATCATCGTTTCAATTCTGAATCGTGGTCTTTCACCGGGGCGATGCTGAGAGTATCTTCCACTCTGGAATGTGCGCAAATATACTATACATTATTTTTAAATTAATCAATTGTGAAACAGCACAAATTAATTAAATTAAATTTACTTGCGCACGCCGGATTTGAACCGGCGACCTTCGGATTCGTAGTCGAGAGCCTTCCCCCTCGACCATGGAGACGTACAAATATTCCAGTACATATTATGTTTAAATGTTTTCCGAGTTATTACGAACGAGGCAACGACTCGAGAACAATTAGGGTGGGTGGCTTGAGGGTAATTTCCATCTATGTTTGAGGGGTGCGCTGTGCCAGAGGGCGACAGCCATGACGAGTGTTCTCAAATTTCGGCAGAAAATAGAAAAAAACATTTTTTTTTTTTTTATAACATACCGAGGCTTATAAACCTCATTCTAATATGTTTTAATCATTAAAGGAAATATTAACAAATCTCAAATGAAATATGAAACCGAAAAGATACGTATCTCTATCCGGAGCCAGGGTTCTAAACAATTAAGCTAATACCAGCTTTTTGCTCCCAGTCATTGTTATCGATATCATAGCCCAATTTAAGAGGTGTTAATATCATCTTCAATTAATTCACATTTTTATTC
>JAHDVE020010145.1:0-66080 GCA_022606495.2 Halesus radiatus
TTTGCGAGGAACACTAATTCATAATATTATCATGTACATCTTTTACTTGTCTTGTGAGTATCATATTGGTAAGTATAGCTATGTACGTCTTTTACTTGTAAGTTCGGGTATAAATTGTACAATAAATACTTAAAAATAGCCACTTTATTATCTTGGTAAAACGTGTGAATTTGTCAAATACTAATAATTTATCAACAAAGCACGATTGTGACATTTAACATTTATTCATTTTTCTTAGGGTAGGTACAGCTTTTCAACATTTGCAGACTGCACGCCACTGCTCGACACTTGCCAGCCTCCGTGTTGTGATTGTTAAGTTTTATGAAACTTATACAAATGATTTTATAGCTTTCGCGAGGAACACTATTTCATAATATTAACTTTTACACCTTTGACTTGTCTTGTGAGTATTATATTGGTAAGTATAGCTATGTACGTCTTTGACTTGTCTTGTAAGTATCTAATTGGTAAGCATAGCTGAGTACATCTGTTACTTGTAAAAAACATTTGTGACATTTAACATTATTAATTCTCCTTCTTAAGGGTAGGTACAGCCAACATTTGCAGACAGCACGTTACTCTCGACACTTGCCAGCGTCCGTGTTGTGATTGCTGGGTTTTATGAAACCCATATGCAAATGATTCTACAGCTTTGCGAGGAACACTAATTCATAATATTATCATACACCTTTGACATGTCTTGTAAGTATCATATTGGTAAGTATAGCTATGTACGTCTTTTACTTGTAAGTTCGGGTATAAATTGTACAATAAATACTTAAAAATAGCCACTTTATTATCTTGGTAAAACGTGTGAATTTGTCAAATACTAATAATTTATCAACAAAGCACGATTGTGACATTTAACATTTATTCATTTTTCTTAGGGTAGGTACAGCTTTTCAACATTTGCAGACTGCACGCCACTGCTCGACACTTGCCAGCCTCCGTGTTGTGATTGTTAAGTTTTATGAAACTTATACAAATGATTTTATAGCTTTCGCGAGGAACACTATTTCATAATATTAACTTTTACACCTTTGACTTGTCTTGTGAGTATTATATTGGTAAGTATAGCTATGTACGTCTTTGACTTGTCTTGTAAGTATCTAATTGGTAAGCATAGCTGAGTACATCTGTTACTTGTAAGTTCGGGTATAAATTGTAAATTCTTAATATTATCCCCTTTATTATCTTGGTAAAACGTGTGAATTTGTCAAATATTAATAATTTATTAACGAAAAACATTTGTGATATTTAACATTGGTTAATTTTTCTTAGGGTAGGTACAGCTTTTCAACATTTGCAGACAGCACGCCACTTCTCGACACTTGCCAGCGTCCGTGTTGTGATTGTTAAGTTTTATAAAACCTATGCAAATCATTCTACAGCTTTTGCGAGGAACACTAATTCATAATATTATCGTGTACACCTTTGACATGTCTTGTAATTATCATATTGGTAAGTATAGGTATGTACTTCTTTTACTTATAAGTTCGGCTATAAATTGTACAATACATACTTAAAAAATAGCCACTTTATTATCTTGGTAAAACGTGTGAATTTGTCAAATACTAATAATTTATCAACAAAGCACGATTGTGACATTTAACATTTATTCATTTTTCTTAGGGTAGGTACAGCTTTTCAACATTTGCAGACTGCAAGCCACTGCTCGACACTTGCCAGCCTCCGTGTTGTGATTGTTAAGTTTTATGAAACTTATACAAATGATTTTACAGCTTTCGCGTGGAACACTATTTCATAATATTAACTTTTACACCTTTGACTTGTCTTGTGAGTATTATATTGGTAAGTATAGCTATGTACGTCTTTGACTTGTCTTGTAAGTATCAAATTGGTAAGCATAGCTGAGTACGTCTGTTACTTGTAAGTTCGGGTATAAATTGTACAATAAATACTTAATATTATCCCCTTTATTATCTTGGTAAAACTTGTGAATTTGTCAAATATTAATAATTTATTAACGAAGAACATTTGTGACATTTAACATTGGTTAATTTTTCTTAGGGTAGGTACAGCTTTTCAACATTTGCAGACAGCACGCCACTTCTCGACACTTGCCAGCGTCCGTGTTGTGATTGTTAAGTTTTATGAAACCTATGCAAATGATTCTACAGCTTTCGCGAGGAACACTATTTCATAATATTAACTTTTACACCTTTGACTTGTCTTGTGAGTATTATATTGGTAAGTATAGCTATGTACGTCTTTGACTTGTCTTGTAAGTATCAAATTGGTAAGCATAGCTGAGTACGTCTGTTACTTGTAAGTTCGGGTATAAATTGTACAATAAATACTTAATATTATCCCCTTTATTATCTTGGTAAAACTTGTGAATTTGTCAAATATTAATAATTTATTAACGAAGAACATTTGTGACATTTAACATTGGTTAATTTTTCTTAGGGTAGGTACAGCTTTTCAACATTTGCAGACAGCACGCTACTTCTCGACACTTGCCAGCGTCCGTGTTGTGATTGTTAAGTTTTATGAAACCTATGCAAATGATTCTACAGCTTTTGCGAGGAACACTAATTCATAATATTATCATGTACACCTTTGACATGTCTTGTAATTATCATATTGGTAAGTATAGGTATGTACTTCTTTTACTTATAAGTTCGGTTATAAATTGTACAATACATACTTAAAAAATAGACACTTTATTATCTTGGTAAAACGTGTGAATTTATCAAATACTAACAATTTATCATCAATGCACGATTGTGACATTTAACATTTATTCATTTTTCTTAGGGTAGGTACAGCTTTTCAACATTTGCAGACTGCACGCCACTGCTCGACACTTGCCAGCATCCGTGTTGTGATTGTTAAGTTTTATGAAACTTATACAAATGATTTTACAGCTTTCGCGAAGAACACTATTTCATAATATTAACTTTTACACCTTTGACTTGTCTTGTGAGTATTATATTGGTAAGTATAGCTATGTACGTCTTTGACTTGTCTTGTAAGTATCTAATTGGTAAGCATAGCTGAGTACATCTGTTACTTGTAAGTTCGGGTATAAATTGTAAATTCTTAATATTATCCCCTTTATTATCTTGGTAAAACGTGTGAATTTGTCAAATATTAATAATTTATTAACGAAAAACATTTGTGATATTTAACATTGGTTAATTTTTCTTAGGGTAGGTACAGCTTTTCAACATTTGCAGACAGCACGCCACTTCTCGACACTTGCCAGCGTCCGTGTTGTGATTGTTAAGTTTTATAAAACCTATGCAAATCATTCTACAGCTTTTGCGAGGAACACTAATTCATAATATTATCGTGTACACCTTTGACATGTCTTGTAATTATCATATTGGTAAGTATAGGTATGTACTTCTTTTACTTATAAGTTCGGCTATAAATTGTACAATACATACTTAAAAAATAGCCACTTTATTATCTTGGTGGTGTTGTGATTGTTAAGTTTTATGAAACCTATGCAAATGATTCTACAGCTTTTGCGAGGAACACTAATTCTTAATATTATCATGTGCACCTTTGACTTGTCTTGTGAGTATCATATTGGTAAGTATAGCTATGTACATCTTTTACTTGTCTTGTGAGTATCATATTGGTAAGTATGGCTATGTACGTATTTGATTGTCTTGTAAGTATCATATTGGTAAGTATAGCTATGTACGTCTTTTACTTTTAAGTTCGGGTATAAATTGTACAATAAATACTTAAAAATAGCCACTTTATTATCTTGGTAAAACGTGTGAATTTGTCAAATACTAATAATTTATCAACGAAGAATGATTGTGACCTTTAACATTGGTTCGTTTTTCTTAGGGTAGGTACAGCTTTTCAACATTTGCAGACAGGACACCACTTCTCGACACTTGCCAGCGTCCGTGTTGTGATTGTTAAGTTTTATGAAACCTATGCAAATGATTCTACAGCTTTTGCGAGGAACACTAATTCATAATATTATCATGTACACCTTTGACATGTCTTGTAATTATCATATTGGTAAGTATAGGTATGTACTTCTTTTACTTATAAGTTCGGCTATAAATTGTACAATACATACTTAAAAAATAGCCACTTTATTATCTTGGTAAAACGTGTGAATTTGTCAAATACTAACAATTCATCAACAACGCACGATTGTGACATTTAACATTTATTCATTTTTCTTAGGGTAGGTACAGCTTTTCAACATTTGCAGACTGCACGCCACTGCTCGACACTTGCCAGCCTCCGTGTTGTGATTGTTAAGTTTTATGAAACTTATACAAATGATTTTACAGCTTTCGCGAGGAACACTATTTCATAATATTAACTTTTACACCTTTGACTTGTCTTGTGAGTATTATATTGGTAAGTATAGCTATGTACGTCTTTGACTTGTCTTGTAAGTATCTAATTGGTAAGCATAGCTGAGTACGTCTGTTACTTGTACGTTCGGGTATAAATTGTACAATAAATACTTAATAATATCCCCTTTATTATCTTGGTAAAACGTGTGAATTTGTCAAATACTAACAATTTATCAACAACGCACGATTGTGACATTTAACATTTATTCATTTTTCTTAGGGTAGGTACAGCTTTTCAACATTTGCAGACTGCACGCCACTGCTCGACACTTGCCAGCCTCCGTGTTGTGATTGTTAAGTTTTATGAAACTTATACAAATGATTTTACAGCTTTCGCGAGGAACACTATTTCATAATATTAACTTTTACACCTTTGACTTGTCTTGTGAGTATTATATTGGTAAGTATAGCTATGTACGTCTTTGACTTGTCTTGTAAGTATCTAATTGGTAAGCATAGCTGAGTACGTCTGTTACTTGTACGTTCGGGTATAAATTGTACAATAAATACTTAATAATATCCCCTTTATTATCTTGGTAAAACGTGTGAATTTGTCGAATATTAATAATTTATTAACGAAAAACATTTGTGACATTTAACATTGGTTAATTTTTCTAAGGGTAGGTACAGCTTTTCAACATTTGCAGACAGCACGCCACTTCTCGACACTTGCCAGCGTCCGTGTTGTGATTGTTAAGTTTTATGAAACCTATGCAAATGATTCTACAGCTTTTGCGAGGAACACTAATTCATAGTATTATCATGTACACCTTTGGCATGTCTTGTAATTATCATATTGGTAAGTATAGGTATGTACTTCTTTTACTTATAAGTTCGGCTATAAATTGTACAATAAATACTTAAAAATGGCCACTTTATTATCTTGGTAAAACGTGTGAATTTGTCAAATACTAATAATTTATCAACGAAGAACGATTGTGACATTTAACATTTATTCATTTTTCTTAGGGTAGGTACAGCTTTTCAACATTTGCAGACTGCACGCCACTGCTCGACACTTGCCAGCCTCCGTGTTGTGATTGTTAAGTTTTATGAAACTTATACAAATGATTTTTCAGCTTTCGCGAGGAACACTATTTCATAATATTAACTTTTACACCTTTGACTTGTCTTGTGAGTATTATATTGGTAAGTATAGCTATGTACGTCTTTGACTTGTCTTGTAAGTATCTAATTGGTAAGCATAGCTGAGTACGTCTGTTACTTGTAAGTTCGGGTATAAATTGTAAATACTTAATATTATCCCCTTTATTATCTTGGTAAAACTTGTGAATTTGTCAAATATTAATAATTTATTAACGAAGAACATTTGTGACATTTAACATTGGTTAATTTTTCTTAGGGTAGGTACAGCTTTTCAACATTTGCAGACAGCACGCCACTTCTCGACACTTGCCAGCGTCCGTGTTGTGATTGTTAAGTTTTATGAAACCTATGCAAATGATTCTACAGCTTTCGCGAGGAACACTATTTCATAATATTAACTTTTACACCTTTGACTTGTCTTGTGAGTATTATATTGGTAAGTATAGCTATGTACGTCTTTGACTTGTCTTGTAAGTATCTAATTGGTAAGCATAGCTGAGTACGTCTGTTACTTGTAAGTTCGGGTATAAATTGTACAATAAATACTTAATAATATCCCCTTTATTATCTTGGTAAAACGTGTGAATTTGTCAAATATTAATAATTTATTAACGAAAAACATTTGTGACATTTAACATTGGTTAATTTTTCTAAGGGTAGGTACAGCTTTTCAACATTTGCAGACAGCACGCCACTTCTCGACACTTGCCAGCGTCCGTGTTGTGATTGTTAAGTTTTATGAAACCTATGCAAATGATTCTACAGCTTTTGCGAGGAACACTAATTCATAATATTATCATGTACACCTTTGACATGTCTTGTAATTATCATATTGGTAAGTATAGGTATGTACTTCTTTTACTTATAAGTTCGGCTATAAATTGTACAATAAATACTTAAAAATGGCCACTTTATTATCTTGGTAAAACGTGTGAATTTGTCAAATACTAATAATTTATCAACGAAGAACGATTGTGACATTTAACATTTATTCATTTTTCTTAGGGTAGGTACAGCTTTTCAACATTTGCAGACTGCACGCCACTGCTCGACACTTGCCAGCCTCCGTGTTGTGATTGTTAAGTTTTATGAAACTTATACAAATGATTTTACAGCTTTCGCGAGGAACACTATTTCATAATATTAACTTTTACACCTTTGACTTGTCTTGTGAGTATTATATTGGTAAGTATAGCTATGTACGTCTTTGACTTGTCTTGTAAGTATCTAATTGGTAAGCATAGCTGAGTACGTCTGTTACTTGTAAGTTCGGGTATAAATTGTAAATACTTAATATTATCCCCTTTATTATCTTGGTAAAACGTGTGAATTTGTCAAATACTAACAATTTATCAACAAAGCACGATTGTGACATTTAACATTTATTCATTTTTCTTAGGGTAGGTACAGCTTTTCAACATTTGCAGACTGCACGCCACTGCTCGACACTTGCCAGCCTCCGTGTTGTGATTGTTAAGTTTTATGAAACTTATACAAATGATTTTACAGCTTTCGCGAGGAACACTATTTCATAATATTAACTTTTACACCTTTGACTTGTCTTGTGAGTATTATATTGGTAAGTATAGCTATGTACGTCTTTGACTTGTCTTGTAAGTATCTAATTGGTAAGCATAGCTGAGTACGTCTGTTACTTGTAAGTTCGGGTATAAATTGTACAATAAATACTTAATAATATCCCCTTTATTATCTTGGTAAAACGTGTGAATTTGTCAAATATTAATAATTTATTAACGAAAAACATTTGTGACATTTAACATTGGTTAATTTTTCTAAGGGTAGGTACAGCTTTTCAACATTTGCAGACAGCACGCCACTTCTCGACACTTGCCAGCGTCCGTGTTGTGATTGTTAAGTTTTATGAAACCTATGCAAATGATTCTACAGCTTTTGCGAGGAACACTAATTCTTAATATTATCATGTGCACCTTTGACTTGTCTTGTGAGTACCATATTGGTAAGTATAGCTATGTACATCTTTTACTTGTCTTGTGAGTATCATATTGGTAAGTATGGCTATGTACGTATTTGATTGTCTTGTAAGTATCATATTGGTAAGTATAGCTATGTACGTCTTTTACTTGTCTTGTGAGTATCATATTGGTAAGTATGGCTATGTACGTATTTGATTGTCTTGTAAGTATCATATTGGTAAGTATAGCTATGTACGTCTTTTACTTTTAAGTTCGGGTATAAATTGTACAATAAATACTTAAAAATAGCCACTTTATTATCTTGGTAAAACGTGTGAATTTGTCAAATACTAATAATTTATCAACAAAGAATGATTGTGACCTTTAACATTGGTTCGTTTTTCTTAGGGTAGGTACAGCTTTTCAACATTTGCAGACAGCACGCCACTTCTCGACACTTGCCAGCGTCCGTGTTGTGATTGTTAAGTTTTATAAAACCTATGCAAATCATTCTACAGCTTTTGCGAGGAACACTAATTCATAATATTATCGTGTACACCTTTGACATGTCTTGTAATTATCATATTGGTAAGTATAGGTATGTACTTCTTTTACTTATAAGTTCGGCTATAAATTGTACAATACATACTTAAAAAATAGCCACTTTATTATCTTGGTGGTGTTGTGATTGTTAAGTTTTATGAAACCTATGCAAATGATTCTACAGCTTTTGCGAGGAACACTAATTCTTAATATTATCATGTGCACCTTTGACTTGTCTTGTGAGTACCATATTGGTAAGTATAGCTATGTACATCTTTTACTTGTCTTGTGAGTATCATATTGGTAAGTATGGCTATGTACGTATTTGATTGTCTTGTAAGTATCATATTGGTAAGTATAGCTATGTACGTCTTTTACTTTTAAGTTCGGGTATAAATTGTACAATAAATACTTAAAAATAGCCACTTTATTATCTTGGTAAAACGTGTGAATTTGTCAAATACTAATAATTTATCAACAAAGAATGATTGTGACCTTTAACATTGGTTCGTTTTTCTTAGGGTAGGTACAGCTTTTCAACATTTGCAGACAGGACACCACTTCTCGACACTTGCCAGCGTCCGTGTTGTGATTGTTAAGTTTTATGAAACCTATGCAAATGATTCTACAGCTTTTGCGAGGAACACTAATTCATAATATTATCGTGTACACCTTTGACATGTCTTGTAATTATCATATTGGTAAGTATAGGTATGTACTTCTTTTACTTATAAGTTCGGCTATAAATTGTACAATACATACTTAAAAAATAGCCACTTTATTATCTTGGTGGTGTTGTGATTGTTAAGTTTTATGAAACCTATGCAAATGATTCTACAGCTTTTGTGAGGAACACTAATTCTTAATATTATCATGTGCACCTTTGACTTGTCTTGTGAGTATCATATTGGTAAGTATAGCTATGTACATCTTTTACTTGTCTTGTGAGTATCATATTGGTAAGTATGGCTATGTACGTATTTCATTGTCTTGTAAGTATCATATTGGTAAGTATAGCTATGTACGTCTTTTACTTGTAAGTTCGGGTATAAATTGTACAATAAATACTTAAAAATAGCCACTTTATTATCTTGGTAAAACGTGTGAATTTGTCAAATACTAATAATTTATCAACGAAGAATGATTGTGACCTTTAACATTGGTTCGTTTTTCTTAGGGTAGGTACAGCTTTTCAACATTTGCAGACAGGACACCACTTCTCGACACTTGCCAGCGTCCGTGTTGTGATTGTTAAGTTTTATGAAACCTATGCAAATGATTCTACAGCTATTGCGAGGAACACTAATTCATAATATTATCGTGTACACCTTTGACATGTCTTGTAATTATCATATTGGTAAGTATAGGTATGTACTTCTTTTACTTATAAGTTCGGCTATAAATTGTACAATACATACTTAAAAAATAGCCACTTTATTATCTTGGTGGTGTTGTGATTGTTAAGTTTTATGAAACCTATGCAAATGATTCTACAGCTTTTGCGAGGAACACTAATTCTTAATATTATCATGTGCACCTTTGACTTGTCTTTTGAGTGTCATATTGGTAAGTATAGCTATGTACATCTTTTACTTGTCTTGTGAGTATCATATTGGTAAGTATGGCTATGTACGTATTTCATTGTCTTGTAAGTATCATATTGGTAAGTATAGCTATGTACGTCTTTTACTTGTAAGTTCGGGTATAAATTGTACAATAAATACTTAAAAATAGCCACTTTATTATCTTGGTAAAACGTGTGAATTTGTCAAATACTAATAATTTATCAACAAAGCACGATTGTGACATTTAACATTTATTCATTTTTCTTAGGGTAGGTACAGCTTTTCAACATTTGCAGACTGCACGCCACTGCTCGACACTTGCCAGCCTCCGTGTTGTGATTGTTAAGTTTTATGAAACTTATACAAATGATTTTATAGCTTTCGCGAGGAACACTATTTCATAATATTAACTTTTACACCTTTGACTTGTCTTGTGAGTATTATATTGGTAAGTATAGCTATGTACGTCTTTGACTTGTCTTGTAAGTATCTAATTGGTAAGCATAGCTGAGTACATCTGTTACTTGTAAGTTCGGGTATAAATTGTAAATTCTTAATATTATCCCCTTTATTATCTTGGTAAAACGTGTGAATTTGTCAAATATTAATAATTTATTAACGAAAAACATTTGTGATATTTAACATTGGTTAATTTTTCTTAGGGTAGGTACAGCTTTTCAACATTTGCAGACAGCACGCCACTTCTCGACACTTGCCAGCGTCCGTGTTGTGATTGTTAAGTTTTATAAAACCTATGCAAATCATTCTACAGCTTTTGCGAGGAACACTAATTCATAATATTATCGTGTACACCTTTGACATGTCTTGTAATTATCATATTGGTAAGTATAGGTATGTACTTCTTTTACTTATAAGTTCGGCTATAAATTGTACAATACATACTTAAAAAATAGCCACTTTATTATCTTGGTGGTGTTGTGATTGTTAAGTTTTATGAAACCTATGCAAATGATTCTACAGCTTTTGCGAGGAACACTAATTCTTAATATTATCATGTGCACCTTTGACTTGTCTTGTGAGTATCATATTGGTAAGTATAGCTATGTACATCTTTTACTTGTCTTGTGAGTATCATATTGGTAAGTATAGCTATGTACGTCTTTTACTTGTAAGTTCGGGTATAAATTGTACAATAAATACTTAAAAATAGCCACTTTATTATCTTGGTAAAACGTGTGAATTTGTCAAATACTAATAATTTATCAACAAAGCACGATTGTGACATTTAACATTTATTCATTTTTCTTAGGGTAGGTACAGCTTTTCAACATTTGCAGACTGCAAGCCACTGCTCGACACTTGCCAGCCTCCGTGTTGTGATTGTTAAGTTTTATGAAACTTATACAAATGATTTTACAGCTTTCGCGTGGAACACTATTTCATAATATTAACTTTTACACCTTTGACTTGTCTTGTGAGTATTATATTGGTAAGTATAGCTATGTACGTCTTTGACTTGTCTTGTAAGTATCAAATTGGTAAGCATAGCTGAGTACGTCTGTTACTTGTAAGTTCGGGTATAAATTGTACAATAAATACTTAATATTATCCCCTTTATTATCTTGGTAAAACTTGTGAATTTGTCAAATATTAATAATTTATTAACGAAGAACATTTGTGACATTTAACATTGGTTAATTTTTCTTAGGGTAGGTACAGCTTTTCAACATTTGCAGACAGCACGCCACTTCTCGACACTTGCCAGCGTCCGTGTTGTGATTGTTAAGTTTTATGAAACCTATGCAAATGATTCTACAGCTTTTGCGAGGAACACTAATTCATAATATTATCGTGTACACCTTTGACATGTCTTGTAATTATCATATTGGTAAGTATAGGTATGTACTTCTTTTACTTATAAGTTCGGCTATAAATTGTACAATACATACTTAAAAAATAGCCACTTTATTATCTTGCTATACTATTAGAGCTTACAGTATCAATAAATTCAAATAAGGTACACTATTAAATCATATTGGTTTGTTTAATTGAAAATGCAACACAATAATGACGCCATCTAGAAACTATTTCACATAACAGAAGCTATAATACAAAGATAGACAAAAGATTCCATGGTAAAATCAAGACTGGTTTAAGTTGGAACCAATGCTAACGTTATTGATCCTCAACATCGTTTGTTCTTGCCTTCCAAAGTTGATTCTCATAAACTGCTTCCTCCTTTTCTTACGGAACCTTGTCTGGGTGTGTGAAAGAGTCTTTCCGATGACTGTAGCTGTGACATTGACTAAACCAGGTTGGACTAAAGGACGCCCGATAAGGCTGAAGTCTTTAGTGCCAGCTACGAGAACCTTTTCCAGTCTTATCTCGTCTCCTATAGCTGGTGGCCATTCCCCTTCGAGGATGATGAGATCTCCGTTTGTCACCCGCCTCTGTTTACCCATCAGATGGACTATCGCAAAGCTTCTGCTTTCATTTGAATCCGCGAGAGTATTAACCGTATTCATTACATTGATTGCTTTATCTTTCTCTTCCTTTGTGACGACGATACTTGTTGAACTAAATTTGGGCAGAACAGCGGCTGGAAGAAGTGATTTATGTTAAAAAGTAAACGCCATAACTTTGAAATAAAAGAATAATAAAGATAATAAGAAGATATCACTTCGTTTTGCACTAATAACAAACATTCACATACTGTGGAAGCATGAAATGAAATAAGCCAAAAAATATATATATTCCAACCTGCGGCTCTGTTGAAAAGGAGATTGGACAATTTTGAGGCAATGTTGAGTAGAGCCATGATTACGTAACGAAAATATATTAAAGTATTAATTTAACGGTTTAAATATAATTTCATTAGCTCCAACTCATATTATTGGAGACTTCATGCGATTTTTCTTGTGCATTTAAGTTTGGTTATGTTCACGGGTTTGACGTTTGGGAGTACCCATAGATATACGATATACCACTCTCAGAGTACCATAAACTATTATTTTTTGATTTCATACTAATGCCACAGATATTAATGAATGACGTCGAAACAAGTAGGAACTGTATAAACATTTTATAAAAGAACCCATAGATGGAGACACAGGGCTGTGCAAATTTATTGCTACTAAAAAATATATATATTAAGAGGCTCTGACACGTAAGTTGGTAAGTTGGTAAGTGTTCGGTGTACTAAAATATTAAATAGTTTGTTAGTCAAGATATTGACATGAACAAATGTTTGGAACTTACCAACTACAATAATTTGAAATAAACGAAGCAATTATAAGTAATTTTAGTGAAAAACAGAAAAAAAAACATGTAATTTACCAAAAGGTATTTTTTACGGTAAATTTATTTTTTTGGTATAATTATGTGCTGATCACGATTTTGGGAGCCCTGACCTCTGACGTCCAGTTCAATTGCACAATTTCCATAGAAAGAATAATAATTTCTACTTTCTATGATTGAAAAGGTTCCAATAATCATTGGTTGTTTTATGTCTACTTATTCCTATTTGATCTTAAAAACTCTCAATATCACCCCAAAATGTATTAATACATGGCATTTTACGAATAAATCTTTTCCTTTCCGAGTGATCGTATAAAATTGCAATAGCAAAAGGTCCCCGAATGGTGTGTCTGACAAAGGAACCGAAGTCGAGCAGCCTGTCTCGCATCACGTAAACAAATAACCTGTGGACGCAAGCGCCGTGTTTATACAACCCACTGTGGTCTGATTACGTATCCCGGGCAACGATAATATACGAGAATGGGTATGTTTATATGTTTATCTTAATAAAAATACTTGATAACGTTGGATTAAGATAATGGGAGTGGTTGGAGTATGTCAGTTACTCCCACTTTGACACTTGCCAACACGTCATTCACTTTATCAAGGAAAATTGCCTTCCTAATAAGAATCGCTGACGATAAGATAATTGAATCACCGATGATGCATGTCATTGGGTAGCGCTTTATCAGTTTTACATTGAGAAAACCAGATACGATTTAGTTTCAGTTGACAGTTTTTCATAGACACCTGTTCACATAATATTGTCTGATATAATATTTGTATTTTTACGTGACATGTTTTTGCAAGAACGGAAGTGTTTATGTTGTGAACAGGCGGGAACAATCATTGTGGCGTTGGGTGGTTAATTTTCTGTTGAAAGTGGTCTGTTATTGGACTGTGTTACAAATTTATCGAAAATGAGGCATGGTAGAGGGTTAGAGACGAATTTCGACGGCGGTGCTCCGGTGACGCAGCCCCTCAGGAGCAGCCGGCTTGTCCGGCAGGAGCAGTGGGGCTCCAGGTTTTCAGTTCACACGCTGCACGACAGGGTCGGCGGGGAGAGAACTTGTGGTATGAAGTTTTACGGTGCTTGATTACCCTTGTAAAACGTCCTTGTGTCCATGTATAATGTTTCATTTGCAATGTTTATCGTGAGAAAACTTATAGTTTGAATGGGTTTATTTTATAGCAGCTAAGCATTGAAAAGCTAAAGTGTAGTAGATTAACACACCATTATGGTTGTGTCATAATATTCTTGTTTTATCCTATTTCATTGATAAATTTGAGATTTTATTGTAAGTAATCAGGGTACATTGTAATATTGCTATCTTTGTGATTTGTTTCATCTTGAGGATTATACAACATAATTTCCTTTGTGAGTACGTACATATATATATTTAATATCTTTTAGTATCAATATTGAAAATTTCACACTTATTTATATAGTATTTATTAGTATTCAAACTGTAGGCTTAAATTTTATGTTCCACAGATACAGTGGACCCAAATGTCCCAGTTTCTTTACAAGTTATACTTTGAAAGTGTAGATTGTAGAACATAGGATTAATTTATTTTGGTATACTTTCTAGGAGACGCGTGCCAGTCATGTATGACGCGGATACCGTACGCGACACTGATCGCCACCATCATGTGCTGCCTCGGTGTGGGAGTGTTCTGCGCCACCATGTACCGTGGCGCCGCTTTCTCCATCCTCATGCTGGACGAGGTCTTCCACCAGCGGCACATTTGGTAAGTTAACTCATTGGACCAGGCTTCACTGGGTAGGACATGTAGCGATAATGGAAGAAAGCCTATTGCTGAAGAGGCTTGTATTTATTAAACCCGGAGGACGAAGGAGTGTTGGAAGGTCTAAGCTTAGGTTGCTGGATGCTGTGGGGGCAATACCGTAGCCGTAGGCTGTTTTCGCATCAAGTTAGTCTTTGTTAGTTAAGTCAAGTCAAGTCAAGTCAAATCAAATCAAATCAAATCACGTACAGTCAAGTCATGTCCAGTCATATCACATCAGTGAATAGGTTTCACACCAAATTTACTCACTTCGTGAGAACAATTCATTGAAGATGGAAATTCTCATGCAAGTTATAATTTTACATTGTTATTATTTCAGTCTTCTTCTTCTCTTTTTTGTATGGTGGAGGAGAGTTGGTGGAGGTCATAGTGGGATGTTGAGGTTAATCAGCCAGTCGACGGCATCGGGAGCAACTTGGTTCTGCACAGATGTGCCATAGGGAAACTGATGAAGGGGGTATTCTTCTACGATGTGTTCTGTTTGAATGTGTACACATTCACAAAGTTCGGAATCCTCTAGTCCCCATTTATGCATCATATACGCACAACAGCTGTGACTACACCGGATGCGTTTTAATGAGGTCCACGTCTTCCAAGGGAAAGAGAATCCTGATAATTTAATAGTAGTTTCTACAACAAGGTGCTAGTTTTTTACGTCTGAGGTGTGCCACTGAGTTTTCCACGACTATTAAGGGGAGTATTGTGATCGAAGCAGTCTTTCACCTTCAGTCCAAAAAGGTTTCCTGGACGTCAGGCGGCTGGGAGGTTTGCAAGATCACTTCGAAGTGGGATGTTACTATTCACGGTCTTTTTGTATTCTCTGAGGGTTGGTGTCGTCCTTTCAGTGGGCGGTGTGATATTCGAGAGGACAGGGAGCCATGGTAGTGAGGTGGAGGGAAGTGTTCCACTCACCGTGCGCATAGCAGTATTTACTTGCACGTCAATCTTCTGTATGTGTGCGCTTCTAGCCTGCACTGGAGTGCAATATTCCACCATAATGGTACCGAGTAGAGCAAGGAATTCGTAGCTGTTTAAAGGGTGTGTGCGTCGCAACCCAGAATGGATGTAAAAATTCAACCTGGTTAGTCTGAACCAGCCTTGAATTATCTCGACTTAACTCAATTGGAAATCTTTAGTTTGAAAACAAATTCCTATATTATTTGCATTAACATTAATAACAATTCTTTTGAGTCAAATTTAGAAGTGTCAGATGCGACTCAATTGAACACAACTAGTTTGGCGTTGACTGACTTGGTGCGAAATGGCTGTTAGGCTTTTGCATTCGTACAAACCTGAGAGGTCATGACTGTCCTCTTTGAGTCCAGTACCTACTCATTCAATGAGTCTTAACTATAAAGCAAAAGTCTGAGTTCTGATATCAGTGCACAACTTTTTATGTTCGGAATTTCTAGGTTCGTACAACTTTTATCAGTTCACAAAGCCATTTCCATTATGAGATATGAAGATTTGGAACGCATTTAAGATAAATTAACAATGTTTATGTCAATGATGCGCATTGATGGGACCTATTGATCGTTTACAGTGGCAATTGGTTTCCATTTGAAACTTCTTATTGACGGTGAGTGATTCATAGTTTGAATGAAGCTTTATTGACAATTTATATTAACCATCTTCGGGGCGCTTTACACAATTGCCACAGCAGATAATATTGCTTGTGCCAACTCATATAACAGAAATATTAATCAATGATACATATCTACAATTTTTAGATTAACATTTTTTGATAGTTTCATATTTCTTAGAAAGTCTAAGTACTTTTTAATTAATTAATGGCATATATTTAAAACAGTTATAAAACTTCTGTTAGTGAGGTTATTTTACTGAAATAAAAACAGATATCAATGAAATTTATGATATTTAAATATATGTATATAAAAAAGGGACTATGTAATGATTGTGTGAAAAATGTTGAGTTTCACAAAGAATGCAAGACTGATATGAGCGTAATGAGTAAGATTTAGAAAGGGATGCTTAGATGGTTTGGGCATGTTGAGTGGATGAACGAAGAAAGGAGTGTAAGCAGAACATATGACGCGAACGTGAATGGAAGAGGCCGGGGACGTCCGGGGAAGACATGTCACGGTCACGAGTCAGAATAACAGATTATATATGAGATGATGTATCAATGTGAATGAAGCAAGGAGTGTGTGAAAAGACCGAGTTGTTTGGAGGTCTGTCCTCTTTGTCTACCCCTGCGGAGAAACGGCGCGATGGTTAAGTTCAAAGGACAGTTCTGTGATGTCACTGTTAAAAATATCAGGTTTAATACGTGATTCAATCAGCAGTGTCACCATTCGTTCACTAGGGAATATATTATACTGTAGTACAAGCACAAATACAATGTTGTATTATTATTCAGGATTGGTAATATGATTCCTGGTATTTCATTCACCATTCATAATTAAATTTCTGGAAATATCCTTTGTGGTTTGAATCATTAATGATTAATGCCATCCCCTGAAATTGATTCATAATTAAATTTCTGGAAATATCCTTTGTGGTTTGAATCATTAATGATTAATGCCATCCCCTGAAATTGATTCATAATTAAATTTCTGGAAATATCCTTTGTGGTTTGAATCATTAATGATTAATGCCATCCCCTGAAATTGATTCATAATTAAATTTCTGGAAATATCCTTTGTGGTTTGAATCATTAATGATTAATGCCATCCCCTGAAATTGATTCATAATTAAATTTCTGGAAATATCCTTTGTGGTTTGAATCATTAATGATTAATGCCATCCCCTGAAATTGATTCATAATTAAATTTCTGGAAATATCCTTTGTGGTTTGAATCATTAATGATTAATGCCATCCCCTGAAATTGATTCATAATTAAATTTCTGGAAATATCCTTTGTGGTTTGAATCATTAATGATTAATGCCATCCCCTGAAATTGATTCATAATTAAATTTCTGGAAATATCCTTTGTGGTTTGAATCATTAATGATTAATGCCATCCTCTGAAATTGATTCATAATAAAATATTCATAAAGCAAGAATGCATACCTCAAGGACAAGTCATTTTTATTTTTTATATTATGGTTTGGCAATTAAGTTATAACCCGCCGGTGTTAATTTTAAGTAAAATATTTTATTCTATTCTTAACAAGTATAAAGCGTAAAATTTGTTTGTGTGCTTCACTAGAAACTCGCAAATGGTGAACACTGGCATCATGAAATTTGTACAGCTTTAAGTGTTGGGAATTTCTTGGTAAATGCAACGAGTTTATGCCTGCAATACCATTTCTTTTATGAACTGTAAATTTTATGTTTTAAATAATAACCTCCCGTTAGACAAACTACGAAAAAGTACTTTTTGAAATGTATTTTTTCTCTTGTAAAATTAAATTAAAAAAAAAAAAAACAGGTGAACTCCTAGCGCTGAAGGACAACATACCTACATCGTCTCATATAAAAAAAAAACATGTACAGTGGAAATAAAAAATTGAAAATGGATCTATCGAAAAAAAGACAAAATGTCACATTGTTTGTTTAATATTTTCAATTGCTCAAAATACTATTTTATTAAAAGTAATAAAGGGTTGAAGCTTAGGGTTTACAGCCAGGCAGTAACTACTGGTCTGAAGCAGAATAACTATCAAACGGTAAAGTCTGGTATCATGAAATTTGCACAACTTTTACTGTTTGGAATTCCCTGAATAAATCATTGCTCATAGTTAAGAAATGATCCACATTCTTAATTTTTTTTAATCTAACTCATTCTTATATTGTATCTTTTCAGGGTGGAAGCAGTTCAGATGGTTTGTGTGGTGGGGGGCGCCTGCATGGGGGCCTTGGGCCTGATGCTGCTGTGCCTGGGCTGCCTGGCCACAGGTGCTACCAGGCACAAGGTCTACCGGGCCTGGAGGGCCAGGGTCGGAGGCAGGATTTCTTGCGCCATTGTGAGTATCTTCAAATTGTTTGCCTTGAGAAGTTAATTTAAAAAAAAAAATTGGTTGTGATCGTAAACAATAGAAACAAGGGAGATATGTCATGATCCATCATTAGTTTGAAACCGCCTGCACAAAAGTACTACTGCAAATAGCATCTACGCACAGCGGCGCCCCGCCTTTGTTTTTACCGACATACTAAACACACAACTTTCATTGGCTCCGCCGCTTTGATGATGAAGTTTGATCGTAGCTCTGTGACAGTCGGCATGCTTCCATGCCATATCTCCCTATGTTTCTATTATTTATGACTCATACTGACTTACTCGTAGTTCTCCTGTATGCTCTCTGTACATAAAGGGGCGCTCTTGTGAGGTGTCACAAAAAATAAAAGTGAAAAGGTCTGTTCTATACATCTTTAGGTACTATGAAATTATATGTAGTTATGTTGGGACGGCACGTCATAACAATGTAATTGATTCCCTAAAAATTCCTACAAAATGCACTTACATAATTTTGTATTTTTATTGTCTAGTGAAGAAATCAACAGCATGGTCCCAGAATCAAGACTGAAAAATTCCTAACTTGACCAAATCTGAAAACTAGGTATTCCCATAACCTTATCCCTACCTTTCCTATATGGAATTTGTAGTTAGTTGGTATGTGCAGTTGTCACCTTTTTAAAAAGGTATAATTAGAGACCTGAAAATTTCACATTTGAGATAGTGCGATCTTTTCGCGAATCTCGTCATTTTAATGTGAAAAACACGAATTTTACCGTATTCACGCCGATAACGCGAAGTTTGCTATTTTCGGTAATACATATAATGTGAATTTTTGTATTTTCCCTGTGATGATATTCTGGTATTAATAAGAAAGTAATAAATATTATATTCTAAATGTTCCTTTATCTATGGTTTTGACAAGCTTGAATAGCTATACAATGGAAGGTAGCTATGTCAAAAACAACCGCATATTGTCATTTGTTATCCGATTTAAAAAATTTATAATTATAGAAATTACAATAATAGAAAATATAAAAATTAACAAAAATTTAAAAAAAAATTACAATAATAGAAAATATAAAAAAATAACAAAAATTAAAATAAACTATTATGATAAAAATTACAATAATGGAAATTACAATAATAGAAAATAATATGAATTTCACCAAAAAAGAATGCGAAATTTTCAGGTCTCTAGGTATGTGCAATTATGTACATCATTCCTATCTTTTTTTCCCTTATCTTAGTCGGGTTGGGGACCCATTACTTCGACTAGGTGCCTCCGGGCGTCTGCCCTGTGCTACTTCGGCAGCCTCAGTCCATTGCTAGCCGAGTCTTTCCTTCCATTCCACATTTTAACTTATGGATATCATATTATGTTCCTATGTAACATGAAACAAAACCAGAAAACTTATTGTTGTTTTTCAGTTCATGGGCATAACATACATCCTCTCGCTGGTTTGGCTGGTTCTCCTGTGCTTCCTGGTGGTCATCACCTTCATCTTCACAATGTTCTGGATGATGTGCTCCAACCCGGATGTCCAGGAGTCGAAGAATTGCATTGACTTCAAACAATTCTGTAAGCAATCATTTATTTATTACTAGCTGATGTGTACACGGCCTTGCTTTGGGGTTATGAATGGTTTGGAGTAAAGATTGTGAATTATAAGAAAACTGGGTGCAATTTTAAGGTGAAAATAGCATTATTGCTAAAGGGTGACACTAAAAAATACACATTTTGTAGTCTGCTAATGCAAGAAATACTATGAGCGATTTATCTAAAAATTCTACATGGGTAATTATGAAAGTGTATAAAGTTTCCAATGGCAAAAGTTCTTAGCCTGTAAGTTTTTAAGTCCTATGTGAAATTTAATATGTATTTTATAGAATTTAAAAGATTATAGTTTGAGGATTTTAGTCATTGGAAACCTTAAACATTTCCTAACTATCCGTATAAAATTTACAGATGGATTATTTCTTGTATTGCTTGCTTTAGCAACCTGCAATGTGACATTTTTTAGCGCCTTATTTAGGAGCTTGTCTTTAGGAATTAAAAATAAGTTAATTTTTTACCTTAAAAACTTATTACATACAGCTATAATAATAAAAGTAATGATATTATGTTAGAAAGCTTTATAGTAATTTGGTATCTCCTATCCCCTACCGCTAGCCTTACCCTTACCCCTACCCCTACACCTACCCGTACCCCTACCCCTACCCCTACCCCACCCCCTTCGCCACATAATTTATTCCAACATCCTTATCAGTCTTTACACATCTCGTAAACATACTTCTCAAATACACAAACTCATTCACTTGCTTCATAAGTTGTCTTGAAATGTTTCAAAATAAATAAAATTACACTATGAACATATTGTTTGGAACTTGGTGGGTAGAACAAAACAAAATAGCATCAAGGTGTTCGAACTCGTAGCAGTGAGTTTGAAATGTAAAATTTTTTTTCACTACGTCTCGTTTTTTTAACATAAATTTAATCCTTTACTCTCTCCAGTGACCTCGAAGGTCAAGTTGAAGTATATCTCATTGTTACTTTCAATGCTATTTTACTGTCTTTAAGGGGGAGAGGGACATCAGAGAGTTATTATTTATTCATTCAAAATAATGATAGTGTTTTCACGCAATACGATAAACATAATGTTTTTAAATAGAAAAATATTTATTAATTGATAAACTAAAGTTCTTAAAAACTTAAGACAAGATTTTTGTGAAAAATAAAATATAATAAAAACAGTAATTATTGAATGGAACACTAGTATATATTGATTAACTTGGCGGGTTTGCGATAAACCGACGTAGCTCAACGGTAGAGCATCTAACCGGACATTAGAAGGGTGCGGGTTCGAGTCCTGCCGGCGACATTTATCTTTGCTCGGAAGGTTTTTTCAATTTGGATGAGTGTTTTAGATTAATAATTATTGTTTATAAAAATAAAAAGAAAAATATTTGTTAAATATTTTATAAATTTACATAGGCTTAGCATTTATCAAAATCTAATCAGAAATATTACTTTTTTCTGACCGTTCCATTGTATGTTTTACAAAATATTTAAAATACGAATAAGATTTTTAAAGTGAAGAAAAGTATGTTTAATAATTTGTCGTGGCGTTTTTGTAAATAAACGTAACCAAAAATTTGTAATCCGCATTTCAAAAAAAAATACAATATATATATATTTTTTTGTAATGTGATATTGTGTAAAAATGAAACAAACATAAAAGACTCCAAATTTGTAAAGTAAGATAGAATACATTCTTCTTTTCATATGGTGGTAAGTTTGGGTGATGCAGGATTCTGGACCCAGAATGATGTAAATTAGTACCTTTCATAAGCCTGAGCACAAATCAGACACGTCAATACAGAAACTCCAAGTTTAAATATTTGTCAATCGGAGTCTTTTGGATATATACTTTACTTCAATTGGTATAATAATAAATTAACATAAATTCTGGTTCTTCATCAATAGAATAAGGTTCTCCCAATGTCATTGCGCCCGCATGATGCACAGGTGGGACCTAAAGGACTCGGTACGGTCTATTGTATTGCGTTGCAGACTACTGATTATGTAGTTGAGGTCTACAGGGGATGCTTAAGACCCTAGACTGGATTAGGCATCTCAATGTCCAACCATACGATAGAAAAACTTTAATTCAGAATAGTAGACAGGAGTGAATTAATAACTTGAGGGCGGTCATATCAAGAGTCTAATTGTAGAAAAGCGTATATGAATGTAGAAGACGGAATGTGTGCCAAGACAGACATTCATGACAATCCATCCTCATCCATGACAACATAGTTTTGTAATACATATTGGTTCTTTGTTGTTAACCTGTTTCATCGGCGGATATCCCTGTTCGCAAATATCGCCTATGTGATCCATGAAGTTTCACATAAGCACATGCATTGTGTCTAAACATGCCGCGTTTTGTCAGTGGCGTGCACAGTTTTTAATCAGGGTAGGCAGTAGGAAAAATTAGTGATGTAATTAATATTTAAAAAACTTAAGTTTTTGCTAAGAATGGCTAAGCTGCTAGTTTCAGTCGATGCTTGGTGGGATTACCTGCCACATCAAGTATCCAAATAACATCTTCATTTATGCACATTACGAGCCAATTACTGGATATGTAAAATTTCTATATTTTTTTTCGATTGCATGAAAGAAAGCCAATGTGGTTATTATTTCATTAGTGACGTTGTACTAATCAATAGAGGCACCAACAGATGGCACTGGTTGCTACATTTGTTATTTGTACCGATAGGCATGGCCCTTTGCGACACTAAAACAACGAGTCTTCTCTTAAATGAGCATTGCGCGTGTACATTTTTTATGTAGAATACTGTCGACATTTGAATATGACCTTTTTAAATACTTAGTTTCTGCTTTTGACATGTTATAGTAGGGCGATCGGTGGGGCGTGCGCGGCGCTGTAATTCATAGCTTTTTAATTTTTAAAATTTTAATATTATTAACTTTTTATGTGAAAAAGGTAGGGTAGGCAGTGCTTTTGTGTCTATATGGAATGGATACCTCTGTGTGATGTGATAGATTGTGTTGAAAAGGTCAGCGTTGTAAAGGTCAACATCTGTGTGACTTCTGTATTATATCTTTATGATGGAGCATTTTTCTGTTTTTTCCTTGTATGTATAGGAATATGAACATTATATTATGATGTGTTTTTCAGACTTCATGTTTCCGAAGAACGTGCGGCCCGAGGACATGGAGGTGTGCGAGTCCCACGAGGTGAAGCTGTTCTGCAAGGACTATGTAGAGAAAGCCGAGGTCATGTTTATTTTGGCCACGGTAGCCTGCTTCCTGGTCATATTGAGCTTGGTGAGTAACCATATCCGTTGGCACACCCACTGTATTTAAACTAAACCTCATCTCCTTCCCCTCCCTAGTCCCTCCAGCCTTATAACGTAGCCCAATAGGGGATGTCATAGTCCCACTGGCTCCGGACAGTCGGGAGTGGTGTTTTCTTTAGTTGTTGCTTCATTGCTGAGGATCATGACCCCCACTCCAATTTCCCTGCTGAACTAGGCTCCTCCACTCCTCGCAGTCCTGCGCTGCATGGAGAGCCGCAGACACTGATGTTCCGGACGCCTGTGATATTTTTGTGCAGTAATCATATAAAAAAAGATATTAAAGGATTTATTATAATCTTGCGTTGTCTTTCACCAGGTCCACTACCTGATGTGCCTGTCGGCCAACTACGCACACATTCGCGACCACGAGAAGTTCCAGGAGCTGCAGGAGATGCAGTACCTGGCCGAGATGGATCCCGACATGCACGCCTCCAAGGACCGCTTCTAGGATGCGGCCAGGGGAATCCACAAACATCACCATCATCCGCAGAGCGTTTAGACATTACTTCATCCACAACACTAGTAGTTATATATTGTGTAAGTTCTTTGGAGCGGTCGATAGCGCATCGGGTTTTTAAAGAGACATTCATTGCTTACTTGGGCTAATTAATATATCTTCACGAGTTTCATATGACCTATTTTTTAAAGGACTGGGGACCCATAATTTCTGTACAGAACTGTGAGTTTGATTTACTACTTCTAGATAGTAAGGATGTATGGTCTTCACACTCTTTGTATATTGAGTTTGTTATGTTGCATTGTTTTTTTGATGATCATTTTTATATTAACTTCAAAATATGTTATCTTTGGGGATGCTGTGTGTGCGGCAGGTTTTTTTAAAGTGCAAGGAAGGATTGAATCTGCGTCTTGAAGAGACCTGTGTTGTAGGAGGGATGAAAGAAAAAATTTGACAAATCATTCCAAAGTCGAGCTGTTAATCACAAGAACGAGTTAACAAATCCCGCCGAAGGGATCAATGACATTAGTTCTTTGAAGCGCTTTTAATTGAAATATTGGTAGAACAAACACAATATTCTCGTAAATTTATTGACTGGATAGCATTTTTTTTTGCTCATTTGGAATGTATCAATAAAATAATACGAGTCTTGTCATTCGTGATGACCATGTTTTTGATGTGATCAAATATTAAAATCTAAAACAAATTTGTTAAAACCCTTAGTCATCATTGGGGGTGCTGTGTGGAGGGTTTTTTTTAAGGAAAGAAAGTTCTGGTAAGGAAAAAGATATGGAGGGGTGTGTAGGTATCTGGGGGTCAATGTATCCAGGAGTGACAGGATGTATTAATCCATCCCTCTCACTGCAGTGAAAGGTGGTCGAGGTCGAGAGAGTCCGGCTGGAGAGGTCAAAGGGTCTCCTTCAACTGGCCTTTCCCGATCCGGCTTTCCACACAGTTGGCGAGTAGACGCTTCCACCGCCAAGACCCGAACAAAGCTCACCCCATGAACTCAGGCACCCCTGCTAAGTCACCAAATGTAGCGAATCACTTGGGGTGACCTATGGCAGAGGTGTTGGTTATCCAATAAATAGTTCCCCTACTTCCAAATTGTATTACTTCCCTACTTCTCAAGTTGGTAAATTGGTGTTTCTAGCAAATTTGTCGATGAAACAATGCATCATACATTAAACACTTAATTTAGCCTTAAAGGTTACAGAGTCCTTTTAAAAATAGTCGTAAGAGACTAAAGAATGTGAGAAACCATCTTTCATAAAATAATATGAAACCAAAGAACCATCTTCTATGAATCTGCCCCTCAGATTCAAAATGTCAATATTCAGAACATGCGCTTCTCTCCGAATTAGGAAGCTGTAGTGTTATAAACAAATAATTATTCTCTCTATTTTGAAACCTTGTGCGCTTTCTACCAATCTATGGTCAAATTACAAAGTGTAGTGCCAATTGTGGCACTGTATTTTGGCCTCGAAGAAAATATAAATTATAAGCATGTATATTGTTATATTTTTTCATCACAGAAGTTCATTTTAGTTTTGTCGTAGTCGAATGCCTTTATTGAGGATTTCCAATGGGATGATCGATTGCCGTTGAACAAATAGTTTTAAAAACGTAAAAGCTACATTCCCTATCTTCTGTGTTATATGCTCAAACGTAAATAAATATACAAACAAAATATTAAACCTATCAAACTGCTAGAGTTAAAAAGAGTTATTTTTACGGTTGACTAAATGATATCAAAAAGTACCTCATACGATTCTATTTTCCACAATATGGCCTATTATACAATCAGATTAAAATATATATTTGTATAACTATTTGTTTACATAACTTAAAATCATAATGTATCACTGATTAATATCTATCCATTTATGTACATACATTATTTCAAATCGTAGTGAACAAATATTAAACTCATTTATTTAAATTCTAACATCAGAAGGAATACAGTGTTTCATTCATTAATTTCATCAAAAACGAAATCCATTAATAAAATCGTGTTTCTTCCTGAATTCGCAAGTAACTTTAAAATTTGACTGCCAGTGTGGTACATACTTCGCAATGAGGTTGTCTCCCAATTTTTTATTTTAATGAAAATGTATTATATTTAACCCCTTGAAGCATAGTGGCATCAAAAATAACCCACCTTTTTTATCTTTTGCTGCATGGTGGGATGTGATTTATACCACTTCAAAAAATTAAAACCACTTGAAACACAGCGGTTTAAATTATGTCCCGCCCACTCCAACGACTTACTATATCAGCTAATAGATGGTACATACGTACTTTTCGAAGTTTTATAAATTCTGTGCAACACAAGCATTTTTTTTTGTTTCAAATCTTGTGCCTCAAAGGGTTTTATAGAGTTAATGACAGTAAAATTAGTTTTTCGATATCTCCCAAAATGACGAATTTATGAGCTTTCAAAATGAACATGGGTAAAAAAAAAATACCCATGATGTCTCGAGACACAATTCATTATAATTCACAATTTGAATGGCAATAAGACACATACTGCCGCATTGGTCTTCTTATGTACCGTGATGTTATACGCTTTTCTGCCGACCGGCGAGATTCTCCTAAAATATCAACATGACGGCTTATATTTTCGATACTATTTTCCAAAAATTTTGTCCTAAGCGTGCGCTGATTAATATGATACATTTGTAAATAACATAAAATTTCGTCACGGGAGACAACCTCAGCATTTGACGAGTATGTAGTCTGATGAAAGACAATCTATTTGAATAGATTAAATATTTAAGCGTTGTTGTTTTTAAAATGCCAAATTACTTTTAACCTTTATTGGGATCGAGAAAACTTTTTATTTTGTGTTGGTGAAAAGTGTTTTGGAAACGTTGCTCACAGACATCACTTTCAATTTTTATTAATAGTGTTATGTTCTTTTGCAGAACACTATTTAACTTCCTTTCTTCCTTCAAAAACGTGTGTGTTAAATTGTTAAGTTTAAATTAACTAACCCCTGTCAAGTCAATAAAAAGTGTTCATTTTTTAAGGTACATACATACATACATAGAGATGGCTTGAGTTAAAATGTTGTAACTACAAAACAATTTTGTATTTATGATAAAATAAAAAGTAGTTTCTTGTTAGATAACAATATGATATTATTTAATAAAAATGATGCCTCAAGTATCAAGAACACTTCCTTAACCCTTTGAACCCTATAGGCCGGTAAACCGGCGTGATTTGACGAAGCAAGTAACCTAAAGGAATAATTTATTTGTTTGCTACAGGAAGTTTGCAATTATTATGAACTAAAAAATAGTTTTCTTATTGATAATTGATTTTTGATCGCAATTATTATTCAAATATTATTTTTTGGTCAAAAACTGCTGAGGAGCTCAGGGATATGATGCTAATACAATGTGAACGCCTTAGGGTTCAAAGGGTTAAACTTTACATTTTTTTAGCATTTTAGCAATTTCCCAGTAATTGCCATTTTGTAGTTACAACATTTTAATTCTAAGCCATAGATATGAAGGTTATAATTTGATAAACTATTGTTGTTGAATCAGACTGATTTTTTTAAAACTGTAAAACAAGGATTGCTATTTCACTGGGTAAACCTAGATGTAATATTACAAATTAAAAAAATATATATATATTTTTCAGAATGTCATTCATCATAATTGTAGTCATATGAGTTTATTTTCCATACAAATTATATTGAGTACATAAATGGAAACATAATTTTCGATTATTAACCCTTCAAGCCGTTATGACATGCATGACCGTTCACTCTGTACCATACTGACAGCGCGTAGTCAATTGTAATTTCTGTTAGTGGTAATCATGTATTCGTCTACTGCATTTATATTTTCTGGCGAAAAGAAAGATTTTCTTTGTAAATGTTTGGTAACATGGATAAATTGATCTCTGACCCCAAAAGGAATGAAAGACTCGTGGATGCTTCTAGTGATATGTAAGGTGACAATTGTTGTTCGAGTGAATGGTAGTTATGATTGTAGTTACGCCAAACATGATTCTAATCATGTTCGATATGAATGCTGGAAGCCAATAATTTTTTTATGTAATTATACGACTTGAAGGGTTAACCCGGAAATTAATTTGCACGTAAATTACACCTTTTGCAATGCTACACCTGGTGAAATCATCTAAAACAAAATAACAAATACATAATATTATAGTATAAACAAAATGATAGTACAAAGTGTACTGTAGTATTATTAATCTGTTGCTTCTGTCGTGGACGGTTTCATTGAAGTTTAATGCTTGTTTTACTATTGTTAATGGCAGCGTTATTTTGTAATTATAGTAATATGTATTTATATTGTAAGTTTTATTTGTTAATTTTAAGGAGAAAGTAGTAATCATAGTGGCTCAAATGTTTGCCTCAATTTTCCTATAGAAGAGAGACAGTACGACATTGAAGGAATTCAATTTAGTTTTGATAATAAATACATATCATTTAAGTTTTACTGTTAACTGTCCAAGTTTATCATTATTTCATTATCACTGCTTTTTCATTCTCTTAGTTTATTAATGTGGATTCCCCTCTGCTCTTTTTCGATACATTTATTTGGTTAAGTGTTTGATGAGATTAAAAATACTTATAATTACTTTATTAAGTTTTGAATCAATCATCAGTGTTAAAATGAGTATTGGTCAAAATACAGTATTGTACAACAGCCTACTTTGTATTATCCAATCATAACTGATTTTACGTAGTTCGGAAAATGCTATGTTTTCATATCAACAATTTGTTTGCATAAATCCACTCGGTTCTAGTCAATATAGTATCATGTTAGTTACAAACATCTATCAGATTATAGATTTATATATGCATTTAGAAATATTCCTGCTTGACATTCAATTTCAAATAGATTCGCTGTTTTTCAATGTATACCAAAATGAGATACGGTTTTCGAAAGCAGATGAAATACTCTTTCAGATTTTAATATTACAAACAGATACACGTAATTAAAAATATTAAAATTTTGAATGCAAACATAGCTAAAGTTTTTAAAATAGCTCACCGTGATTATTTTTTCTTGTAAACTGTAAATACCCCTTGAAACTAACAAACATATTATAAAGGTTATCATCACTTCACTTTTGACAAGTGTCTTGATGACAGATATAGCTCAACGTGACTCAATGGCTTTTGATGTTTCGTGACAAATACGGCACTATGTGACCCGAGTGGAGATGAATAAGTTCTTCAATCTCATTTATTTTGTTTCTGATGGTTGTTTTATTTGATTTATATATTTATAATAACTTTTGAACTCTGCACAAACCACAAAGGCACATTTTGAATTACTTTTGTTATGATGTACATCGAGTTTTAGGTTAGTTATATTTGAGTAGTGGAGTCGCAAAATACGCTCTGGAAATTTTTGCTGATTTTGAGAGAAAAAACCATTTGGAACACATTGAACTTAACCTAATATAATTTTTTTTTGTTAAAGATAAAAGGATAATGTATAATTATTTAGATATTTGGCATACGAGTATGTATTTTTTATATTGAAGGTGTTCCAAACAGTTTTTCATGATTGTCTCGAAATCATGAAAAATTTTTAAAGTGGGTTTTGCAACTCCACGACTTATTTGATTTAAGGCTTTTTTACTGTAGACATTTCTACAAAATGGTTGAGTGAACCTTACAATAGATAGAATGACGAATACTCTGATATCGGAGCATCGGTAAAATGAATGGAAATTGTCATTAAAAATGATGGTAGTATTATTGAATGTGTAAGGTTCGCTTTAGTTTGAAAAGACCCTTATTCCCGATACGCTTTCTTATTTAAATGTGAATTTGCCGGAATACGCTCTGGATACCCATTAGAACTGATTTTTAAAGTTGCATTTTTTCATTAAACATTCCAAAACATAGAAAAAAATTATGACAAAAAGCAATCTTTCAAATTAGAGGAAAGTGCTAAGAGGCACGCAAGTCGATTAATAATTGAGTTTTGTTAATACATATTGTTATTGTATTAATGACTTTATTTTTGATGGATCTTTGTATGACAATAAGAGTGTCATTTTTCTTAGGTTTTCTTGTTGAAAACGAAACCTTTTCTTTCGACGTCCATTTTTATTTTTTATGTGTAAGTGATCTTTATGCAAAATATTATTATTATAATATATGATAATTTTTTCAGACAATTGCACAAATATCTTGTTTTATTTTTGGCTCCTCTTTCAACAAATTAGTGGTCGTTTAGTAAAGTAGAAATAAACAGGTCTGTCGACCGGCAGCCTGGAACTTTTAGCCAGGCAGCCAGCCACAATTAAAGAGCCTATCGGTAGGTATAATTTACATCATTGAATACATGCATGGGGAGCGGGGATGTACTTTCAGTATACAGCAAGCGGTATGAGGTTTCATTTAGATGTGTCTAAATTCTCACTACGGCCCACCAAGCAAAGCACTGAAATTAATTTTTATACCATCTTTGGGGATGCTGTGTGAAAGGTCTTTTAGAGGATAGGAAGGAGTGAACTTGGGTCTTGAAGAGACCCATGTTGCAGGAGGGAGGAAACACAGAGGCCGGCAGATCATTCCACAGCCGAGCTGTTGAACACAAGAACGAGTCATAGAAGCGATACGTTCTCATGTGACAAATGTCAACCGTGTGCAAATGTTGGGTGCGCGTTTGGCGTATTTCCCGACTATGCACCGGTGCCGAAGGCAACAGGTTCAACCCTAAATTAAAAAAAAATAAAACTACCACGGAACAGGAGTAGCGATGAAAGTATCCCGCAAGTTAACATTAAGTTAAGCAAGTGCTTAACTTGCAGTGCTTTGGCGATACCCAGATCAAGTTTGTGTCGAATATTGAAATTAGCTTTATAATTACACCCTTTTGGTGGAGGAATTAAAACCAAATGATTCGATTTTAAGGAAAATATTCATTAACACAATGTTTGAAAGGTTTCCCAGTTTCAACATCACCAAATGGCTCTTCATTCTCCAAAAGCGATGGTTTGGGTGGCTTTGTCATCAATTGGCACCCCCTGTTTTTTTTTTAAACGGGGTCATCTCAAAAGTCAGGTTTATGGGAATAAACCAGTCATAATACCCCAACTTAAGACGAATATTCTTCAAGAGCTTGCCGATATCCTGCGCGCCATGTCTCAAAGAGTTTTAAAGAATCTTGGTGCTAGATTTAAAGAATGTCAGCAGCACGATGGTGGATATTTAGACAAAACATTATTTTTAAGAAACAAAATTTTCGTTTGTCTACTGTTAAAAAAATAAACATTCATTTTCATACGACTTGTAGTTTGCTTTTTATTATGTTTTTACAAGTGCAAAAACTTGTGGATCACCCTATATAACGGGGCTCAAACTGCAAACAACTAATAACTACAGGCAATACATTTTTGAATCCGAACAAACAAAAATTAAAAAATTCAATTTTTAATTATTTTTATTGAGATTTTAAAACCCTCATTTTAATATTTAATCATTGTAGAAAATAATATTAACATAACCCAAATGAAATATGAAAAGTAAAAAAATGACAGAAAATAAAAAGATTTCAGTCGCATCTGGGACTCGAACCCAGGTCCTCTGCCTATCCGGGGCAACAATTATAAAGATAGCTGCCAATAATACGGGATAAAAAATGGAGAATAATATTGACAAATCTTGAATTTGAGATATGATATCGATGAAGATGGCATAAATTGAACTGGTCTTATTAGCTAAGTTGGTTAAGCGGTTGCCCCGGATAGGCAGAGGACCTGGGTTCTGCGACTGAAATCTTTTTATTTTCCGTCATATTTTCCGTTTTCATATTTCATTTGGGTTATGTTAATATTATTTTCTACGATGATTAAAAATTAATAAATTCAAAAATTCAAATTGCCTGGAGCCAGTGAGATTAAAGCATCCTCATTTGAATCCCCCACACAATGTTGTGAGGCTGCAGGAAGTGGGGAAGGCAAGAAGAAAAGGAAAGCAGCAAAGCACTGGTTACAGAACCCTGTCAAAAAGATAGCATATTTATAAATAAAATATAACCTATCATAATAAAATAATAATAACTATGGAGTTTTATTTATTTAGATTTGAACACTTTTGTTATAAAAATATTTGCTTCATATATTTAGTATAAAATATGTATTTATTATATTTATCTAATATTAAAATCTATTTATTATTCGTTTTAACCATATTAAAACTGTGTTAAACAGAAATTAATATTTACAATGTCAAAACACTGCCGGTAACATCAGAATATTCCAAGTAATTCAGTAACATTTTTAATGGTCAAAAATACTACAATTACTATGGAAATAACTTGTCTCAATTTGTGCTATTTTTTTGGTAAAATAGTATGCGATCATATCCCGCTAATCGACATCAATAATTATTGGTTTCACCAAACAATTAGACGAGCTCTGAATTCTTTGCCTTCTAGTAGAATCTGTAATTAATATTTACGAACATATCTTAGAAAGATACCAAATTCAAGAATATACCTAACAAACAAATTATAAAACAATCTTTTGTTTTAATTTTTATTCTTTTTTAAATTTAATATAATCAAATTTAATAATGTTATTACTAAGTTCTGCAAGTATTTTTAGTTTTTATTATTGTGACAGCTGTTTCCTAAACAACTGTCACAATAATAAAAACTTGCAGAACTTAGTAATAACATTATTAAATTTGATAAATTAAAAATATAAATTAAATTAAATGGAGTTCTACGAATTAAACGCAAAAACAATTAATAAAACTATCTATTAAAAAGAATTCAGGACACTGTAGATCAGACTTCAGTTTCAAGACACGATGTAAAACCACCCAGCATTTCTCAAATACAATAGCAGGCTTCACACGTACGCTTCGGAGAAAGCTCCAGACCCTACGCAGAAAAGTATCACAGCGGACTGTATTACAAACCGTTACCTTACTTTGGTGAATTTTACTTTGCGAAGCATATGTGTGAGAAAACCTCATCTATTATATAAAGAAGAATGACCCGGGTGGGCGGTGTTTGTTAGTTTTGTATACAAATCTCCACTTTTATTCCGAGCTTGATGAAATTTTGCTCGAGATTTCAATAAACCACCTCCTACCTCTTTTCCATCCCTGAAAGCAGAATTTTGGTACTTCTTGATGAAATTTCATACACTTGATGTTGAAAGTAAAGAAAATTACTGGGTAGGGGTAACGCATGACAACCTCATAACTTTCCTCCAAACCATTCATAACCCTGGGCAACGCCGGGTACTTCAGCTAGTAGAAGATAAAGAAGTGATCTATTGATTGAGATGTGAGAAAGGTTTAGGTGTCAATTTATTGTTGAAATGTCGATTAGCAATGATGCTCGCTCGTTAGTTTTTTAACCTAATATGAATCAATTTATTTATTTATGTGAATACCAAATAAGAGTTCCAACTGCTCCCTGTTAACTGGAGCTAGTGGGACTATGGGATCCCCAATTGGGGTATGTTGTGAGGTTGCAGGGTGCGAATATATGATAAAGAGAAAATATGAGAAAGAGAAAGGTGAGAAAGTACCTAGGTATTCAGATCTAGTTACCAAATATGGCTAAACCCATTTCAAGCTACGCTTCAATTTTGAATGGTGGTCTTTTACCAGGACGATACTGAGAGTATCTACCACTTTGGAATGTGTCGCGAGAATACTGTATAGTATTTCATATTAATTAAAATGTGAAATAACACATATTAATTGAACAAAATTTACTTGTGCACGTCGGGATTCGAACCCACCACTTCTGGATTCATAGTAGAAGATCTTAATGATCGATTGCCCGACGGTTCGTCTTGCTGGAGGCTTTTTCGGTAGCGCCATGATGTGCCGACGAAAGGTTTATCGAGCTAGGCAACTGTTATCTATGCAGTATAAAAGAGAAAGAAATGTACTTTATTTTCGTTCAAATTTGAACCTTATGCCACATAAAATAACAGAGCTATAAACGAAAAAGTTTACGTCCTTCCGGAAGTACTCGAAATCCTGCTAGAAGGCCCCCGGGCGATCTATCATTAACGACTCAACCACGAAGGTCGTTAAATATGTAATTATGAATACAATTTTTTTTCTGTTGTCTTCCTCCAGTTCCTTATGGCCAAGGATGTTGTGTTTACCTTTAGTTCATCCAGTCATCTAAGTTTAGGTTCTTTCAAGACTGTTTATTCTAGAGATTTTATTTTAACGAAGCCTTGGTGGTTGACTATCTCCAATCTTTGCTAGATGTCCCGCCCAACAGAGCCGTCCCACGAATCATGCCATTGACGTCTCTTCGGCAATATTGATATGGCTTGTGATTGTCGTTGATCATCGATTAACAGGATATAAAATTAACACTATATTTCTACATATTTCACGTATTTGCAAATCTCGACTGTCCAAAAGGACGTCTCCTTGCATCGTCCATATAATTAGGTTTGTCATTGTCCTGCCTCAAGTTGGCAGACGTAGTGATTTGATGATTATTACTGGTCCTTGGTTGTAGGGGAGGATTGCAGTCGGCGTAGGAATTGTAGATTCTGGCTTGGTGGTTGGCCAGGGACTGGTCAAAGTCACATTTGGTCTCTGTTTCACTCTGGAATAATAAAATAACAAATTAAGAAAAGCAATCTTTGAGACTGCAATTTTTCAGTAAGCACAGAACATTATCTGGTAATGATATCTAAATTAAAGTATATTCACCAAATTTTATCTAAATGATTTTACTCCACATGGGAGGGCTCGAGTATTCTTTATGCGTTTTTACAGTGTTTCTCATTCTTGTGACATAATTTCAATGATGAACCTTGCTTGCTCACATGGCATGTACGTACATATGTAGCATAATTAACCCATTTTGTATTCTGATAAATATGAGCTATTGAAACATAAATTTGCCAGTTATATGTCATTAACCCATTGTACGCGGATGCCAAAGCAGTTGGGGTGCAAGCAGCCGTGCCTAGTATGCGGATGTCACAACAGTTAGGTTGCAAAGTTTTGGCGTTGATAAAGTTGGAATCTTGCGGTCTACACATATTTGCAAAATGTTCATAATTTCATTATGCCTAGCATGCTAGCGACATCTATAAGATTTTGAATAAAACATTCTGTTTATGTTCTGAAATCGTAATTACCCGTGGCCCATGATATTGTTCCCCTTTATTGTAAACAATTTAAAACTTCCTGCCAATCCCCTGCCGATTCGAGTGCCTGAGCGGTTGATACACAGTTTTTACCGAGCATTCTGTGTGTTGATTACGTGTATGCCCACAACTTTTGTTTTTTTCATATTAAGGAGTTGTTTATGTTACAGTTTATATTTTGTGACATGTCGGTGGAATACGTAGTAATCAGCGCGGTGTCCATGCTTGCTCAAAGCGTAACAATCCGTCTGGACTTGGGGAAGATGGCGACTTTGAATGTTCATTTTGTCTTTTACTGTCATAAATACACATGTTTGGAACTCTTTTGGTAAGAAATAATAATCTTTGTCTATAAATCATTAGATCCACCTAAACAGATTATTTTGAACACTTGTATTTATATGGCTATACCGTGAAAATATATCAATGAAAAAGTGCAATGTACAGGGGTACCTAGCATCGAAACATTACACGTTTAAAGAGTTAAAATGGATGTACCGGACGTAATTATTTAATGTTAGCATTAAGATGTTTATTTTGAAGTATAACGGTAAAGGTCACGTAGCGTCACACTAAGCGCGATGAAGCGAAATTTCCTGGCGTAGAGATAAAGAAGATTATGCGATTAGCACGAGCACTTCTTATCTTCGTTTTTACGCCACTGAGTGAGGTTTTCTCGTGCCTAACCTGACCCCAACCCCTGCCAATCCAAGCGCTTGCCTGGCGACGGTGTCGGTCCTTGGATAAGGCTCTGATTGGCTGGACCACTCAGCGGCCCACCAAACTGGCTTGATTCAGTCTAAAACCAGTAGATATATATTGTTGTCGAGGATTTCCGTGGATGCAGTAAAGAGATCTTAATAAACTAAATTTGTAGACTTGTTTACAAGTATCAGCGGAATAGAATTAAGTTCCGTACAGTATCTATTTTAACTAAGTTGTAAAACGGTGGCAAAGTTCCACCACCCAACTTTGCCTGCCATTATTTCTGTGGAAATAATTTTAACGCTGCTAATAAAATTTGGTGAAGAGCAGGAGAGGTTTAATCGAGTTTTGAAGTCAAGATCCACAACCTAATTTTTGAATTTAGTCATTTTGAGATTGTCTCTGCCACTTGCAGCTCGCGAAATAACTCAGGGGACCAATGGCTTGCTAGGCCGGCCGCCGGTGACATGGTACTGCAGCTGAGTACGAGACACAATCGCTAAATTAAAAAAGGAGAGATCACTACTGGACCGACTCTTCTACTGCCTTCACTTGCCTCTTCACTGGACCCTTCTGACCGACTTGGACTTTCTTCTCTTCACCCCCTGGCACTCTCCTGCTCTGGATCCCACCATCCCTTACTGAATGCAAAGTCGATCGTCTTTCTTAAGGCACCCACTCTCCCTCCCCCTTCCCTTCCTACCCTTCTCTGAGGCGTCAAAGTAACCAGCCCCCGCAACATCTTCGAAACGTGCAGCAGGTATTTACAGAACCTGTCCCGTACAATGGATGTGAATGCGAGTGGATCATAAATTGACAAAACCGCATGAAAAAATTCAACTCACTGTTTTAATAGCCAGACTTCCGGCGCTGTGACAGAAAGATCCTATGTTTATAGAGCCTGACATGGGCGGTGTGGCCTGCTGAGAGGGGCCTAGGGCTCCCGACACCGGGGCAGGGGGTCTCCTGCCCATGATGAGGGGGAAGCAGTCTTCAGAGAGACCCTGGAGGGCTGACTCCACTTCTAGAAGGCGGGAGGCACACTAAAAAAATGATAAATGGTTTGTTTAAACCTACGGGTACAACCGCGGTTGATAGGTTCGTTTCCTCTGGTTAGATAGATTAAATTACTGTAATAAGTTGGGAAACAGAACAATAGGATAAATAACAACTACAAACCTAAATTTGAAACAGATCAGTGATATTACTCATTTTCAATTGTAAATATGTAATTGACAAACTCCCAAATGAAATGAGAGCCAAAAATAAATACTTCAAAATAAATCAATTTCATATTTGTACAAAATATGTAAAACTAAGGTTTACAGGCGGCAGCCATATTGTTTCACAAGCACGATTGCCATGAATAAAATATTGCCATTACAAAAACTAGGTTTTATTTTTTAAATTAAATTGGACTTGGGTAGGAACTCATGCCAGACACAATGATATTTTTACTTACTTCTTGGAAGTGATCGTAACACTGTTGCAAATGTGCTTCCAGATTTTTGGGATTGTGAAAAGTATTGCCTTCCTTGTCAATAATTTTTACACCATCAGCAGCAGATATCATTATTTTCCCACCTGCAAACAGAACTTTAAAGTAAGTACATATGAACATAATAGAAAAAAATACCGATTTAGAAATTATTGGTAATATCATTACATAGTAGCCCTAAATAAAAAATAAATAAAAAAAACTACACACGTAACTTGAAAATCTGTGTGCTGAAGCAGTAAAAACCAATATAAACGGTCTATTGAAAATTGTACAACTTTTTGAAAGAATTCACATTCAATGCATTGATACTACATATATATTTATATACAACGAAATATGTACTATGTTTGTATGTACAATATACTTTTCAATAGTTTTCTATAAGAAAATAGTGAAATCTACTCCGGGGTGCAGCTAGGTAGAAAAGCAAACAAAGCATTTGCTTTAAATACTGTAATACATGAATCAACATTTAATATTTTACAAACGTATGTGTTAAAAATTATGTTGAAAAATAAGGTGTTAGCAGGACTTTTGCAGATGCCACAAACGTTTTTTATATTTGATGTTTCTCCTCCGTAAAAAAAAAGCCAAAACGTATCTTATAATAAGTAGAATAAGTAAGGTTCTATTTTATATAAAACATACAAGGTGTGTTCAAAAGAAAAGGTGAATTTTGAATTTCCGCGGGCTGTGTACATTCGATTATCGATTTTTTTGTATGTACACAGCTCGCAAAAATTCAAAATTCACCTTTTCTTTTGAACACACCTCGTACAAGAGATATTTTTGACATTTGAAAACGGTTAAATAAATCTTTGTTATTCAATATTTGAATCGTGAAAGATAGTTCGCGAACCAAATGATGCTTGACATTCATTTTTTCAATTTGTTGACACTTTTTATAATTTGTTCTTTGCAGAGCGGAGCATTAATCCAGTTGAATTGATTCCCTAAATTGATCGTAAATTTGATCGTTACTTGATGGAGAGTTGTGTTGGGAAGAGTTTAGTTGTTCATTTGCAGCGTTGAGGCAAAACAGCTGCTCAGTTGGATTGGGAAAAACAGCCGTAAGTGATACAATAATGATAAACTTGGAAGTTCTATTTTTTCAGTCCGTTGAAGACAGAAATTAAAAAAAGGGCCAATTCATCCCACACAATATAGGATTTTCAGAGATACAAAGTTTTATTAACCTCATTTCACTGTAATTACCATCATAGAAGCAGCCCTCAAAGTCCGTCCCGTTCTCCATGAGGTGACACTTGGCCTGCGTGCTGTACAGCGATATCTTGGGCGTCTTGGCCTTGACCAGGTCCACGAACCTGGCTGCGTACAGGTACTTTTTCCAGTGCTTCTGCGGCAGGTTGTGGTAGGTGAATACCTCGGAGGGAGAGGGGGTATGGGCAGGCATGGGGGAGGTCACAGGGTGGCCGCGGCCCCCATCCACTGAGTAGACGATCGTCTGTAATTGAAAGGTGATTAACTCTCACGCGTTTTCCGCAGGGGTGGGCAGAGAGGATAGACTGCCAAACAAATCCCTGTCTTGGCATAATCTTCTTGCTTCATTCAAATATCTTTATTCTTCTGTTATTCTGACTGTTGACATGACCTGACTCAAGTACTTGATTGTGCCATGTCTTTCTCGGGCATCCCTAACTTCTTCTATATAAAATATAATTCACTTCTGCTTCAAAATATGTACACATGTATTCACCTCAGGCTCGTTTCCTGGTGCATCTATTCTACATGCCCAAATCACCTAAGCGTCCATTTCTTAATCTTATCCATTAAGCTTACATCAGCCTTGCATTCTTTCTGGATATTCATATTTTTAGCACATTATACTACACATGAATTATATGCATTTGTATAACGCATATTTGAGCCTTTTTTGTTGTTAGTGTACAATTATTTTTTTTTGGATTAATTATTGCACAATAATTCAGTTAATTTATTCTTGAAATTGATAACGACTATACTGTCACTGGATCACCCGATATTATTTTTTTGAGCAAAATCTTCTCGGAACTTTTCTTAAAAAAGAGATGAAAGCAACGAAATGCTTCGTCAAAGTGCAAAATGGGAAAAAATGTGTGTGAATGTGATATTAGAACAAAAGTGAACAATAATATATGGTCCTGCTGCTAAGAGCTCTGTTGTAACAACTCTTACATTTAAATGCTTGGATTATATTTTCAATTTGGGACAGGTATGGATGGGTAGAGCCGCTCCGGGAATCATTCATTGGATAACCAAAACGTCTGCCATAGGTCACCCCAAGTGGTTCTCTACATTTAGTGACTTAGCAGGGGTGCCTGGGTTCATGGGGTGAGGCTTATTCGGGTCTTGGTGGCAGATGCATCTGCTCACCAGTTGCGTGGTGAGCCAACGCATAGAGGCGAGACATCCTGGCCTCCCCAGCCAGGCTCTTGACCCATCGCCTTGCAAAGCAGTGGGAGGGATGGGTTAATACGTCAGTCACTCCTGGACACACTGACCCCCGGATTCCTATCCACTCTTATACCCCTTTCCTTCCCAGAACTTCCTCTCCTTCCTTTCTTTAAAAAGACCTTCCATACAGCATCCCCAAAGATGACATAGGCCCTGAGAATTAATTTCCTCGGGGCCTTCTGTGTGGGGTTAATGTAAAAAAAATATACTCGCATACATATATATATATGCATCATTTATGTGAATAAGGAAGAGACTAGCTCACTCAAAAGTCACGAGCCGCCACTGGGTACGCCTATTACATAGATAATAATAATAATAATAATAGTTGGATGATTTGTATAGCGCCGTTTTTGTGAAAGATATTCATCAAAAGAAAAAAGTAAATTTTAACAAAAAGGATATGTAAAAATTGGCATTCATGCAATGTTCTTATAGCTTTATTGTGAAATAATGTGGAAATGTACAGCAAAACCATCGCAGTTCAAAAAACATAAATGCCAAACGATTAGTTTTATGTACCTGCATTCCATCCTTCGATATGCTGCAGACTTCCGTTATCCTGTCCTCCCTAGCCCTTCCCCTCTTTCTGATGAAGTGTATTGTGACACAGCCGTCACTTGTTATGGACAGGCGGGCGTTCCTGGTCTGGTGGCTCACTTCGTTAAGCCGTGCGGCGCACAGGGGAGGCACTCCGATGGACCTCGAGCCTGCTGATTGGACAAATTTCATGATTTTTTGTGACAATTTCCTACGGCACGACAGTAATGATATGACCTTACATTAGTTTGAAAATATGAGATGATGAATTTTCCAGTTCTAATTAGTCAAACTATTAGAACATTGAAAAAACAAAATTTTGCCACGGGACATTTTATGAAACAATTTTCACAAAATTGACAGAATAGGGTATTTTCACAAACTACGGTGGCGCAGCCAGTGGGGAGAGGGGTGCGAATGAGTCGATCTAGATCGTAATTCTCTAGATGGTTTTTGCGGTTGTGAATTTATATGTGTAAATTGTTAAATTACGAAGAACCTTGCGAGCTATTGCGGCATAGGATGGAGGAACAAAGACGGGTAAAGGTAAGAAATGGACTCACCAATTCACCATTCACTATAGGTTATGTAGATATTCATATGTCGGTAATTTCATTTGTCGCGAGTTACAGGTGACACGAGATTTGCGGTGACAAGGTCAAGGTTGAGCGGTGGTTCGAATAGTACTAAATAGGTAGGTTGGAGAGGGGAACGGGGTAAAGGAAAGTGCACAATCGTACGCAATAATTCGATTCTGAGTAGGTGATCAATAATTATTAACTGGCGTGAACATACGGATACCGTTAAAAAGGTGTGGAAGATGTAAAGATTATATTTCTGTTTCTGATAATGGCACTAAAAATGTGTAATTTAAATATTTTTTATTATTAATAAATACTGATTTTAAAAACGATTTATAGCAGCACATTCCGAAACGGTTGAATTGCCTAAGCTATTATGATGTACATAACGCTATTGACTGGTAAGACGGCTGTCACCGAAGTTGGTCGGCGGCACGTCAATAATGCCATATTTATGAACAAAAACGAACATGTCATTTTGGCGGCATATCATAAAATGGCACATTTTAAATTTATTCGTAAACATAAAAACAAAACAAAAAATCCCGTCATTATTGAATTTTTTCTTAATTTTTGTAGACAATGAAAAAACCCTATTGTACTTGGGTGAAGAGATTATTATTGGTAATATCTGGAACACTGTCCTCTGTACTATGTATATACTTCATATTTTTCAATAACATCTTTAGGGAGGGTCTTTTTGAGGTAAGGAGTGAACCTGGGTTTTGAAGAGACCCATGTTGTAGGAGGGAGGACACACAGAGGCCGGAAAATCATTCCACAGCTGTTGAACACAAGAATGAGTTGTAGAAGCGACACATTATCATGAAACAAATGTCAACCGTGTGCAAATGTTGGCCATTTTTTCCCGACTGCATCGGTTTCGAAAGGATGAATGATGTTAGTTCGTCGGGACATCTTCTATTGAAATACTAGTAGAACAAGGACAGAATTCCCATCTGTGCTCTAAAAATTGCAATCCATTAATTAAGATAGGGGAACCTACCAAACGGACGGTCAGTTTCTGCGCAGAGTCGAATCGGAGAATCATTACGAGAAACATTATGGTATGAATGTGCTTTAGCAATTCATTTAACACAATATACATAGAAAACAACGAAAGCATAATTACCAGCAATCAAGTTTTCTTTATTTTCAGAACTGCCACTAGCCAAATTCTTTTGCGAGTTGAACCCCTCCCACTTGTGGTCTTCCTCTGACTGCGTCTCCGAATCTTCCACATTGTTCTTCAAATGCAAATGTTGCACTTTGGAAACCAAGTCGTTTTTGTTAATTGTATCAATTGCCGATGTTTGATTACTCCTATCAGAACTTCTAGCCCTCTGGTGGTGGAAATTATCACCGAAATTCTTTCTTTCGGGATTGTGAGAATTCGAACCGTGTTCCAAAACAAAGGAATTCTTTCTTTCAGGATTATGAGTGTTGGAATAGTGGTTTCCAATGCCGCTGTCATTGTTCGTTAGTCCAGCGAGGATATTGAAAGAAGCTGGTCTGTTTGGTGTGGAATTTTCAAAAACATTTTTGCCAGTTCTTTGGTGAAATAGAAAATCGGCGTTGGCTGAATTTGTCATTCTTTCTTCCGACCTGAAATATAATAAAAAAAAATATTTTAAAGAATATAGTTTCAGAGTAAAGGATACTTTGTGACTTGAATAGCATCATTCAGTATTCTTCAAATAAATGCCGTTCGATACACAATAACGGGCTAAATGGATGATCAGTTAAATACATCTATGATATGTATATATGTACATAATATGTTCTACATGTACCCAGATTCTCTCCTTCATTTCCTCAAAAAGACCCCCCACACAGCATCCCAAAAGATGACATAGAATTATATAAATTATTTTCCTCAAAACTGTTCACTGTGTGGAGTTTATGTAAAAAAAAAAAGAAGTCACATGTTATAACTCTTGAGAAAAAAATTATCATTTTGTCGCATCTGTAACATATATCAACCAAACTCACCTTCCCCTCGCATGCTGATGAGAGTACCCCGTGCTAGCCTGGAAGCCCGAGTCTCGGCTGCTGTCCACATTGGAGCTGGTCTCTGCAGCTAGGGCCCGGGGCACGAGGAAGGGGTGGCGTGCCACCTGCTGCAGCGGGATCCGCTCCGAGGGGTTCTTACGTAGCAGACGGTCCAGCAAGTCTTGGGCTTCCGGCGATAGGCCGGGCGGCATCTGAAAAATGGATGGAGATAAAAGTTATACAAATCTACAGTTTTATTCCGAGCATGATGAAATTTTGCATAATTGACCTTCAAAACTTAATGAATTAAACAGCTTAAGGGGAACGGCTGCGGTGCCTGTTTCATACAAAACTGAATTTTGGATTGGAGGCCAAAATACCGATCCAAACGGAATGATCTATTTTTTTAATTAATAATAATACTTGGACGATTTACATAGCGCAGTTTTGGTGAAAAATCACCTCCAGGGCGCTGTAAAAGGTTTAGTAAATGTCTAGTACGGATGAGACGTATTTTATTTATTTTTGTTTTACCTTATAAAATATCGGCCATTATAGGAATTGATTTTTTGCGACTTTAGAGGCATCTTTAACAATTATTTAGTGATTTAAAAAAAAAATTTAACCCATCTGCTTTGAAAATATAATGAAATATGAAATTAATTATATTTTTAAAATATTAAAATAAGCATTATGGTGGCTTTAAATTAAATTAAAAATGACCAATTTACAGTGGAACACAAATTTGCCATACAGAATTTAAAATATCGACCCGAAAAAACCTTTTTTTTTTTAAATGTGTTATTTTTATTTATGTAATCATACTTACATAGCAAATGTGATATATTTTTTAAAAAGTACGATAAACCCGCAAATAATTTTCTAAGCTGCCTCTAAAATTAGGAAAATTGTTTTTTTTTGGCATATATTAAAAAAATTAAAAGAAAAATAAATAAAATACTTCTCATCCGTACTAGATATTTACTAAACCTTTAATTAAAAAAAAAAGATCATTCTGTTTGGATGGGTGTTTTGGCCTCCAATTCAAAATTCAGTTTTGTATGAAACAGGCACCGCAGCCGTTCCCCTTACTGAATTAAACAGCTTAATTAATTAAACGGTTTAATTAATTAAACAACTTAATTAATTAAACAGCTTAATGAATTAAACAGCTTAATTAATTAAACAGCTTAATTAATTAAACAGCATAATGAATTAAACAGCTTAATGAATTAAAGAGCTTAATGAATCAATCCATGATAACAAATTGTTTGACAATGGGTACAAATGAAAAAATGGGTACTTAGAAAAGACTGTAAATATTTAATATCTGGATAGCAGCAGGGAAGGGTTCAGATGTTACCCTGGTCTACATGTACTGAAGATATGGGTGCCAATACTAGGTAACATTAACAAACGCAAACATTTATACATCTGCTGCACATATCACCAACAAAACACCAACTACATCCATAATCTAACTCACCACCTCAACGCTACATCAGACCTGCACACAAATCACCCGGAAGGATTGTTTTTAATAGCTAGAGATTATAACATACCCAAACCTAATTGGAAGATAATAGAAGGACAAAACCAATTAGAACCTAATATCCAAGAAGACACCGCTAGCCGCGCGATGGGTGACTTCCTTTCGTTCACTCAATTACACCAATTTAATTCCGTAATCATCACAAACAAACGAATTCTGGACATAATCACAAGTAATATTTCTGAATGTAATATAACCCACTGTACCAACCCTCTGACTTCTGAAGATTCACATCACAGAGCATTAGACATCGAGTTATCCCTTGATACTGTACCATCTCTCTCTGGCTTGACGGGGACATTTAAAATGATACACCGGGGTGACTACGATCAAATCATAGAAAAATTATCAAAAATAAATAGGGAACTTGAAGTTTAAAGTCAGGATACTGAAAGAGCCGTGTCACACTTTTACGACATCATAAATTAACTCATACACAAATACACTCGCAATTTTCCCCTGGTACACTTCACCACTTATTAAAATTGTCAAAGAGAAATTAAAATATCACAAGAAATGGATGCTCCTGTCAACTATGTCCTATGCTCCTGTCAACTCCGAAAGCGATGAAGTGAAAGATGATTTTTGGACTGGTGTGAGCGATGTGATGAGATTAAAAAATATGAATGAAAGGATTATAATGGCAGGGGATTTGAATGGGTGGGTGGGTATTAGAAGGGATGGTTTTGAATCAGCTTTAGGTTTCTTTGGGGATAAAAGAACGAATGACAATGGAAACAGAATGCTTGAAGTATGTTTAGAGTGGAACCTATTTGTATCAAATACCTTTTTCAATCATAAAGGTATCCATCAATATACGTGGGAAAGAGGAAATGAGAGGTCAATGATTGATTTTGTAGTAATTGACTCTAGGTTGAGAGCCGCACCGCAGACACCAGAGTTTTCAGAGGGGCTGAGATAGAAACCGACCATTTCCTGGTTGTGTCGAGAGTAAACCTCTTCCGCGGCTGGCGCTCTAAAGTGAAAACGGTGTCGACCCCAACTAGAGTCAAAATAGAAAAATTGCAAAACGATAATGTAAGAAGTAAGTATGAAAATTGTGTAGAGATGAGACTGAATGATAAGGTAATGGACGGTCTAAGCATAGACGAAACATGGGACCACATAAAAGTGAGCCTCTGTGAATCTGCTAGAGAGGTATGTGGAATAAGTACGCAAGGTAGAAAGAAAGGTGATGCATGGTGGGATGATGAGATTAAAGCACTGGTCTCAGAGAAGAAGAAATCGTGGTTATTTCTGATAGCGGCTGGCAGTGCTTCTAGCGAAGAGAGGGATAGAGCGAAAGAAGTTTACAAGGGATGCAAGAAAAGAGTATGTGATGGAGTGAAAGAACGAAAGAAACGCCTGGAAGAGGGGATCAAAATGACAAACCACCTCCAAGAAAATATTTAACTATTTTGGAAGGTCAAAAGGTCACGGAATGGTCCAGAAAGTGGATGTGTGAAAGTGATAAAATCGAAAGATGGAAAAATGTTGACGAATGAGAAAGAAATAAAAGAGAGATGGATGAAATACTTTGAAGAGGTCTTCGAAAGCAATCCGAGTGATAGAGATTCCAGTGGCGAGTCAGGTATGAATAACGATGGGGTGAATGTTCCCAAAATTAGCATGGATGAAATTAAAAGATCAATTAGATGTATGAAGAATGGTAAGGCTGTTGGTTTCGACAATATTGCTGCTGAATACTTTAAAGGAAATAGCCGTATAATTCTCACATGGTTATGCAAACTTTTTAACCAGTGTCTAGAGGAGGGTTACACCCCATTAGATTGGAGAAGGGCTGTGATAATGCCTCTATACAAAGGTAAAGAGTCACCATGGAATGTGGAAATCACAGGGCTATTAGCCTGCTAAGTTCAGTTGGTAAGCTGTATGGTAGGATATTGATTGAAAGGGTACAAATGAAAACAAAGGATAAAATATGGGATGTGCAAGGCGCATTTATGAGTGGAAGGGGGTGCATGGATTAGATTTTCTCGTTGCGTATGCTCACAGAGAAGTTTCTGGCAAAAAAACAGAAACTTTTCTGTGCTTTTGTAGATCTACAAAAAGCATACGACAGAGTTGACAGAAAAAAGTTATGGAAGGTGTTGTCTAAGTATGGTGTGAATACAAATCTTATACAGGCAATCGCATCGCTGTACGAGGGAAGCGTTGCATGTGTTAGGGCAAACGGTGATTTTACGGGGTGGTTTGACATCACAAAAGGTGTTAAGCAAGGCTGCGTAATGTCACCGTGGTTATTCAATCTATACATGGATAATTGTATGCAAGAATTGAAAGAGGTGGGCCTGGGCGCGAAAATGAGTAGTCTGCAAGTATGTTGTCTGTTGTATGCTGATGATGCGGTGCTGATTGCTAACAGTATGGAAGATCTACAGTCCCTCGTATCTAGGATGAACGAAGTATGTATGATGAATGAGCTAATAATGAATGTAAATAAGTCCAAAGTCATGGTGTTTGAAAGAGAGAGTACGAAAACAGTATGCAATATAGTTGTGAATGATGAATACTTGGAGCAGGTCGATGAGTTTGTGTATTTGGGAAGTATGTTTACGAGAGATGGAAAGACTGATAGGGATATTGAAAGAAGGGTGAATGTAGGAAACTCCATTAACGGAGGACTGAATGCGGTTGGCGCAAACAAAAAGTTGTCCAAGGAAGCAAAGCTAGCAGTCCACAATGGAGTGCTGATACCAACCTTGATGTATGGCAGTGAGGCATGGAACTGGCAGAGGAAGGATGAAACTAGACTGAATGCTGTAGAAATGAGATCTCTGAGACGAATGTGTGGTAAAACCATGTATGATCGAGTGAAAAATGTTGAGATTCGTAAAGAATGCAAGGCTGATGTAAGCATAGTGAGTAAGATTAAGAAAGGGACGCTTAGATGGTTTGGGCATGTAGAGCGAATGAAAGAAGAAGGGAGTGTAAGGAGAATGTATGACGCGAATGTGAATGGAAGAAGAGCCGGGGACGCCCGAGGAAGACATGGCACGATCAAGTGAATCAAATACTCGAGTCGGGCCATGTCAGAAGTCGAATAACAGAAGAGAATGTATGAGGCGTTGTATGAATGTGAATGAAGCAAGAAGTGTATGCCAAGATCGAGTTGTTTGGCGGTTCGTCCTCTCTGCCTACCCCTGCGGAGAAACAGCGTGATGGTTAGTTAGTTAGTTAGTTAGTTAGTTAAAACTAGTAGACTAATACTTCTCAGTAAGGAGAAATCATCAATAGAAGATCTTGCATGAATGTTATGAAAACTTCGTTAAGACGGCAGAAGATTCAATAAAAAAGTACAGTAAACGGTTCTGGTCGTTAAATCAAATATTGAGCGGTATTGGCGATATTTCCCGCAATGACAGACAATCCATATGCCATCATTTTAGCGATTACTTTAAATTAGTATTTGTCGAACATTCCAATCCTTGCCTCAATCTTATAAATTCTGAGAATAATGATGACAGCATTAATTTCCATATACGAGGTGTGTTCAAAAGAAAAGGTGAATTTTGAATTTTCGCAGGCTGTGTGCATTCGATTATCAATTTTTTTTTGTTATGTTGGTACAAATATGTTTATCATATGTTAGCATTATCAGCCATTTTGGATCAGTGGTTTGTTTTTAACAACTGGAAAGGTTAGTCACGTTTTTGTGTGTTCTTCGATTTTTTTAGTTTAGGTTCGTTTTTTGAGGCATCATCAGTCCGATTGAAGTGAAATTTTAGATTTGCTTTATTTTCTATGTCCTCATCAGTTTTTCTTCAAAAAATCAAAAAAATTGATTCTTTTTAGAAAAAAATTGTTAATAATTGTTAATCCTATGGTGGAATTTCCTAGTTTTGGTCGGAACTTGATAGCCGTTTTCTGGGGCATCATCAGTCCGATTGAAGTGAAATTTTAGATTTGCTTTGTTTTCTATGTCCTTATTAGCATTTCTTCAAAAAATCCAAAAAATGGTGTTTATCGATTTTTTACTAAATTTCTTTTTAGCAAAAAATTAAATTTAGCAAAAAAAGAAAAAACAAAACATGACTAACCTTTCCAGTTGTCAAAAACAAACCACTGATCCAAAATGGCTGATAATGCTAACATATGATAAACATATGTGCACCAACATAACAAATAAAAAACGATAATCGAATGTACACAGCCCGCGAAAATTCAAAATTCACCCTTCCTTTTGAACACACCTCGTACACTCTATTGATTTCAATCAGTCACGTGTGTATATTACTTAAAAAAACATTATCCAAATAAAAGGGTGGGATCTAATTTAATTCCATCCATAACCATTTACAGCACCCTTGAGGTGATTTTTCACAAAAACAGCGCTATACAAGTAATCCAATTATTATTATTATTATTATTATTATTATTTTTATTATATTTTTTTGTAAAATGTCAGGACCAATTAGCTTACCTCTCTCCTTGTAATTGAAAATGTCATTCGAAATGAAGGCAACTTCCCTAACATTTGGAAACAAGCACTTATTACATCAATCCACAAAAGCAGGGACAAAAATAACTTCACCAACTACAGGCCTATCACCAAACTCCTAATTTTCGGAAAGATCACGGAAAACATAGTCCTTGATCAAGTTTTTTCCATCAGTACAAACAATATCTAAAAAACAACATGGCTTTTTCGGAAAACGGTCAGTCGAGACAAACCTGCTGGAATACACAGATTTTATTTTCAAATAGACTTTATCTCTACGGATTTCTCAAAAGCCTTCGATAAAATTAATATCGAACTGCTCACGAAGAAGCTGTTAAAAATCAGGGTTAATGGGGACCTTCTTAGATGGATCAAATCATATGTCAGAAACAGAAGTCAAGCAGTTAGAGCTAAAGGATTCTCCTCACATTATTATAATATACCATCAGGAATTCCCGAAGGATCACATCTTGGACATCTATTGTTTATTTTGTATATCAATGATATAGACAGTTGTTACAAAAATTCAAAATTCCAAATTTTTGCTGAAGACAATAAAATTTACAAAAAAGGAACAAATATTAAATACACCCTAGAATTCCAAGTCTATTAAGGAGGATATTAATAGACTTGGAATCTATTGTGCGAACAACCAACTCTTCCGTAACCTGGAAAAATGCAACGCAATATCTTTCACAAATATTAATATTCCCATAGAAAATCGATGGCGTAGAACTGAAAAGTTTTAGTGAAGTAAGGGATTTAGGAATAATAATGGACTCCGGAATATCTTTCCACTCACACATAAATTCCATCTGTGACATGGCCTACGAACTTCTAGGATTCATGATAAGAGTGACTAAAACGTTTAAATCATCACATGTAATTAAAATACTATGTCTCATTTGTTCGCTCAATATTAGCATTTGGATCAGTAATTCGGAATCAGCAATACAATGTAAATATTGAAAGAATTAAAAAAAGGCTCCCAAACACGTAGATTTCAAGTCTTACCGAACACCTCAAAAAGATTCATTAGCATTCCATAATTAATCATCACTAGAAGATCAAAGAAATACACCTGAGTAAAAATTCCGTTACAAAATCATTAACGTTTTGGACAATTACTATCTTCTTTAAAACATTTATTTACACTGTCTAGCATGCAATACACGCTCAAATCAACTATTCCACATCCCACACTAAAAAACTAACTACACAAAACACTTATTTTTCAGAAGAACATGCACAAAATGCAACATCTTTGCAGACGCTGATGTTTTCCATTTATCCTCAGGACAATTTAGTAAAATCATATCAGAAAAAATTAAATCGCAATGTTAGGTATAACTTCCTACCTTCCTACTGTGTGTTATATTCTTTTTATATTGTTAGATATAAAATGTACTTTATTTAGTGAATTTTACGTTATCTATGTAAGCACATATTTTAAATTTGTTTTATTTAGTGTTTCTGAAACTGGATCATTTACTTTTATTATATTCTTTTTCTTTTCTATTTCGTTTCCAAAATTTTGTATATTTGTTTATATCATCATAATTATTAGCTTTCCTTACCTGATAATCAGAATGTATAACCCTATTGAGGGTTTGTTTGACGTGCTTGGTGTCAAAGGGGGGTTTTCCAGCCAGGAGGGTGTAGAGTAGGCAGCCTAATCCCCACACATCCGCAGGCAGCCCGTGTCGTGATCTGGACGCTACCTGGAATCACCAATATTCATTATTATTGTCAACGTTAGAGGCTCAAAAAGTATTTCTTCTTTATTTGTTGTTTCATTGCAGAGGATCGTTACCCTCACTCCAATTTCCCCAGTGAGCAAGGCTCCACCACTCTTCGTGATTCTGAATGAAAGGTACTTTAAAAGTAGATTGTATTAATGTTGCTACGGGTCCAGTGTTGAACCTTTGCATTGGTTCGCTACTTCTTCCTGTAAGCAGCAGTCTTGATCAATGATACACCGGCTGCTATCTCCATTCAGGGACTTGAAGGTTTTAGTCCCCTTTTGGCCTCCATTTGAGAGTTTTAGTCCTTCAAGGCCTCCATTCGAGGGTTTTAGTCACATCTGGGCCTCCGTTCGAGGGTTTTAGTCCCTTCTAGGCTCCTTTCGAGTGTTTTAGTCCCTTTTAGGTCTCCATTCGAGGGTTTTAGTTCCTTCTAAGCCTCCTTTAGTCCCTTTTAGGCCCCCTTTCGAGGGCTTAAGTTCCTCCTAGACATCCAACTTTTGTTCAAAAAGAAAAAAAAAACATTTCCGGGTTACGAATAACTGACAATATTCAAATATTTAAATTTCTCATACTTCTTTCATTATCAGCGGAAAATGTTGTTTGTGATGGAGGACATAGCGAACAGAGGATTGAACCCACGATGCCTAGGTGGGAACCCGAAGCTTTGGACCACTTGGCTATTGATTAGTTCACTCGAGGACTATAGTCCACTTATAATTCTGGAGTCAAGGGATGTGCCCAGTATTTGAAAAAAAAAAAAAATAAAGATAGAAAAAAAAATTCTCAACAATACGGTTGAGAAGTGCGTTAGTTTGGTGTCTCACCTCAGGTGAAATGTAGTTGGGAGTTCCGCACATTGTAAGATGCTTCTCATCAGGCTGGGCGAGCTGCGTTGCTAAACCGAAGTCTGCAATTTTCTGAAGTCAAAAGCACAGAAATCAGGAAAGTTTTAACACAAAATCACCGTTAAAAGACAGCTCATAGTAATTCTTATCAAGGTGTATAATAAGAAAAGAATTTATTAAAAAAATATAATGAATTTCGACTGAAGTTTTGTATGAGAGACGGCATGAAGGCGAAACTGTAGATATATAAAGCAGTGGCATGCAGAGAGTTTGTAATCAGGGTAGGCAGTAGGAAAAACAGTGAAATAATTGATATTTAAAAAAAATTACCCCAGACAACATTCGCGCAAGTTTTGGCGGAGAATGACCTGTTGGTTAGGCTTACCTAAGCTACATCAAATTCCAAATAACCACTCTGTTTATGCGTATAATAAGACAATTACTGGATACATAAAATGTTCATGTTTTTTCCAGCTAATAAACATAGACAATATTTTGAAAGAAAGTTAACATGATATTATCATCACTTCGTTAGTAAAGTTGTTCTAACTAATAGATGTACCAACAGATGGCACTGATTGCTACATTTGCTGGCATTGCCGAAAAGCAAACGAGTCGTCCCTTGACGAGAATTGTGCACACATGTATGAATGAATGCACAGAATAGATTCAACATTTAAACATGACCCGTACGTCATTTTGCATAATTAGTTTCTGCTTTTGATACATTAATGTTGTGGTTGGTGTAGCCAGCGCGGTTCTGCGTTTCGTGGTTGGTACTTGGCGCATATTTTTGAAAGTGAGGATTGATTTCTTGCAATCATTTTATACATCTTCCTATTATTTATACATTTATGTGAGTAAGGTAGGGTAGGCAGTGCTTATGTGTCTATATGGACGGCACGCCTCTGACATAAAGAGAATGTGTGGTTGTCCGGTATCTCTTCATTTTCACCAGTCATCCGAGATAATTAGTCTATGGATTATTATGTTGCCATCTCAGTATCACAGTAAAACTTTAATGTGAAGGTCCTTTATACAAAGGGCAGAGACATTACAAAATACAACTTTTATTTTTACAAAGAGGAGGTCCCTAGGTTTCCCTTAGGAGTTATACCATCTTTTGAGATGCTGAGTGGAGGAACGAAAACTTAAAAAAAAAAAGTAAAATGTAAATTTTTATACATTTAATTACATATTCACAAAAAAATTCTTCAAAAAAGCTCGGTTGGATGTAAATAAATTACTGAATACATAATAAAAATCTTTAGCACTCACCACTTGCATGTCCTTGGTGAGAAGCAGGTTATTGAGGGAGAGATCTCGGTGCAGGATGTGATATGAGTGGAGGTACAGAACCCCTGATACTACCTGACGCAGGATATTAGCGGCTGCCTGCTCCGACATTCCTGAGCCCAGTCTGATTTAATCACAAAACAAATCACATCAATTCATAGAACACTACAGCTATTCCGCAAGGAAAAGATGCGCGGATGTACGTGTCTTGTCATGCCTAGAAGGGGCGTGATTTATTAGAAGTTCGCAAGCATTCGTCGGTGGCTTACTATGCAGAACACGCCTACCGGTCACGGTTTATTCCAGAGAAACATTATAGTTATTTCTACTTGACTTTGCTCAAGTCTCAACATTATTTTTCGAAATCTTTTACAGATTGATATATTTATCTTTGCAGTTGGGAATGTCGCTAGTGTAAATTTTGTGGATACGCAAAGATCTGTCTGTGGTTATGAAAAATATGTTGTTAATTTGTTAGTTTCACTTTTGGCTGCCTTCAGTCGACCTAGACTTCGATTTAGTCGTCATGATGCCAGAGCGCACGTATGTTCGGCTATATAGTTAAAGATACGCAATTGACGAAATAAAAAACTAGGACTAAATACTTTTTAAAATCAGTTATTCAAGTTTTTAATAATAGTCTCTTTACCCATCTATAAGAAAAAGTGAAAAACAAAATAAATAATATAGGTATGTATTTAGCTGTCATGGACATGCAACAGGTTTTCAGTGTGGAAAAATATATTACGAATCCATGAAACTATAGATATGATATTTGTAAAAAGGTCAGTCCATTAGTTCAGCATGTATTAGTTGAAGTGATACATTACTATAGGGAATAATTATGCTAACGAGAGTCGATATTATCATACCCCTATGGGAATTGTAACTTTGATTCAAGCTTATAAGCTGTAATTAGTACGCACAAAGTACTATTAAGCGAATAATTGATTTACCTGAAGTTTCTGGTGAGTTCTCCATTATGGGCCAGCTCCAGCACTAAATAGACATAGTTTGAGTCTTCGAAAAACGTGAAGAGTTCCAGTATTGACGGGTGCTTGAGGCGGGAATGTATGGCGACTTCTTGTCTTACTCGGCCTACCATTCCTGCTCCTGCCATCAATGCCTTGTCGATCATCTTTATGGCCACAAATATACCGGAGCGAAGACATCTTGCACGATATACGTGAGCGAATCCGCCCTTTCCTAGCAGCTCTAGAACCTGATAGTCCTGGAAGCAAATTTGGTGTTCGTTATAATTTGAGTTTCCGGGCGTTTGTACAAGATAAATACAACATATTTTACAATAAACATACTTCGATTCTTTCCCCAAAGCCACCAGATACGGGTGGCATTTTGTAAAATTGGAACTTAATTCATTAAATTACATTAATCAAAAAATAACATAAATGACAGTTCAAAAAACAAACGTTATAATGCGCCATTTCACAACGAATTTCAAAACAATGTCAGTGTTGCCGTTACAATAAAAATATTAATAATTAATCCAGCGCTATCATTGGACGATTACACAGACCCATGAATGGTATTGTGAATTGTATATCTATGGGTATACTATGAACAGACCTATTCCCGAAAAAGAAACCTACTAATTTGTTTACGATATTAGAACGCTAGATGTCAGTAGCATGTAATTTACTTCGAATAATGAATTCAGAAAATAATAAGGATGTAAACTTAATCATAATATTTTAATTTTGCCGGTAATAGAAAAAAAATCTGGAATACCGAAATAAATCCTTTGTAATATAATGGTTGTGTTTCAAAGTTTTAGTATTATTGTTGAGGTGATAGTACAATTATTGGGTAATAATAATAATGTAGTTATGTGGCGCTTAATTTGTGCGTCCTATAACTAATATTTTTAATAGTCCATATTATTACTATAAGGACGATATACTCTAACTCACTCGCGCCACGAAATAAAATCATCTGGGTTATCATGCACCTCCGTCGCAGCTTCCGCTTCCCACCGCCCCGGTCAGCCCTCGCCGGTAGTTTCTACGCCCGGAAGGATGACATGGGACTGAAATCACGCACTGTTTTCTTGTTTCTACTTATACAGGACATGTGTTTTTAAAACAATTTACAATTTAAATGCAGTAATAAGACTTTTATTTTAGTTGGAAATGTGTGTGGCCATCTTTGGACCTTAAAGAATTTATTGTTTTTTGGTTTCTGACAAAATTTTAATTGTATGTATACGAGTAGATAGATATTGTGTTAAGGTATGTTTTGTTTAAGTTAGATACGTGGTTTTATTTGGGAGGAAGGGAATGGCCGACACAGGTGTCGATGAGGTTCGCTATCCTTCACATCACCAACCCTTTGGTGGCGCAAAGAGGAGGACGGAACGTGAACAATGTCGAATTGGACGGTGGAATGTCAGAGGAGGAATGGAAAGATAGTTGAATGAACTATGTGATTCAATGGTAAGTAAAAGTTTGGATGCCCTTTGTATAACAGAGAGTATGAAAAAAGGGAGCGGTACGATGCAACATAGCGATACGTTCGTCACCCATCTGGTCTGGGAGACCAGATACAGAGAGGGCTTGTCAGGGTGTTGCAGCATTACTGTCTCCTAGAATGGTTGAATGCATGTTGCAGTATGAATGCGTAAGCCCGAGAATCATGTGGATCCGATTCAAAATCGATTTGACAAGGGTGTTTTTTGATGTGTGCTATGCTCCCGTTAATTCTGAAAGCAACGAGGTGAAAGATGATTTTTGGACTAGCGTGAGCGATGTAATAGGACTAACAATTTGGATTAAAGGATTATAATGGAATTCAAATGTGTGGGTGGGAATTTGACGGGATGGATTTGAATCGGCTTTAGGTATGTTTTGGGATAAAATAATGAATGACAATGGTAACAGAATACTTGAAGTATGTTTAGAGTGGAAACTTTTTGTATCCAATACCTTCTTCGACCATAAAGGTATCCACCAATATATGCGGGAAAGAGGAAATGAGAGGTCAATTATTGATTTTGTGGTAACTGACTCTAGGTTGAGAGCCGTTACCGAAGGCACTAGAGTTTTCAGAGGGGCTGAGGTTGAAACCGACCACTTCCTGGTTGTGTCGAGAGTAAACCTCTTCCGCTGCTGGCGCTCTAAAGTGAAAGCGGTGTCGACTCCAACAATAGTCAAAATAGAAAAACTGCAAAACGATATTGTGGGAAGTAAGTATGAGAATTATGTAGAAATGAGATTGAATGAGAAGGAAATGAACGGTCTAAGTATGGTTGAAACATGAAATAACATAAAAGTGAGTCTTTGTGAATCTGCTAGAGAGGTGTGTGGAATAAGTATGCAAGGATGAAAGACTGCTAAATACCTTAGGAGATAGGTGTATAATTCTCACATGGATATGCAAACTTTTTAACCAGTGTTTAGAGGAGGGTTACACGTCATTAGATTGGAGCAGGGCTGTGATCATGCCCCTAAACAAAGGTAAACGGTCACGTATGGAATGTGGAAATCACAGGGTCATTAGCTTGCTAAGTTCAGTTGGAAAGCTGTATGGTAGGATATTGATTGAAAGGGTACAAATGAAAACAAAGGATAAAATATGGGATGTGCAAGGTGCATTTATGAGTGAAAGGGCGTGCATGGATCAGATTTTCTCGTTGCGTTTGTTCACAGAGAAGTTTCTGGCAAAAAACAAGAAACTTTTCTGTGCCTTTGTAGATCTACAAAAAGCATACGACCGAGTTGACAGGAAAAAATATGGAAGGTATTGTCCAAGTATGGAGTGAATGCTAATCTCATACAGGCAATCGCGTCTCTGTACGAGGAAAGCGTTGCATGTGTTAGGGGAAACGGTGATTTTACGGAGTGGTTTGATATAACAAAACTTGTTGAGCAAGGCTGCGTAATGTTACCGTGGTTATTCAATCTAAACCCGTATATGGATAATTGAATCCAAGAATTGTGAGAGGTGGGCTTGGGAGCGAAAATGAGTAATCTGAAAGTATGTTGAATGTTGTATGCTGATGCGGTGCTGATTGCTAACAGCATGGAAGATTTACAGTCCCTCGTATCTAGGATGAACAAAGTATGTATGAAGAATGAGCTTATGATGAATGTAAGTAAGTCTAAAGCCATGGTGTTTGAAAGAGAGAGTACGAAAACAGTGTGTAATATACGAGTAGTTGTGAATGATGAATACTCGGAGCAGGTCGATGAGTTTGTATATTTGGAAAGTATATTTACGAGAGATGATAGGGATATTGAAAGAAGGCTGAATGCAGGAAACTACATTAAGGGAGGACTTAACGCGGTTGGCGCTCACAAAAAGTTGTCCGAAGAAGCGAAGCTAGCAGTCCACAATGGAGTGCTGATACCAACCCTGATGTATGGCAGTGAGGTATGGAATTGGTAGAGGAAGGATGAAAGTAAGCTGAATGCTGTAGAAATGAGATCTCTGAGGCGAATGTGTGGTAAAACCATGTATGATCGTGTGAAAAATATTGAGGTTCGTAAAGAATGTAAGGCTGAGGTAAGCGTCATGAGCAAGATTAAGAAAGGGACGATTAGATGGTTTGGGCATGTAGAGCTAATGAACGAAGAAAGGAGTATAAGGAGAACATATGACGCGAATGTGAATGGAAGAAGTAGCAGGGGAGGCCCGAGGAAGACATGGCACGATCAAGTGAATCAAATACTTGAGTCGGGCCATGTCAGAAGTCGGAATAATAGAAGAGAATGTATGAGACGATGTATGAATGTGAATGAAGCAAGAAGTGTATGCCAAGATCGAGTTGTTTGGCGTTCCGTCCTCTCTGTCTACCCCTGCGGGGAAACGGCGCGATGGTTAGTTAGTCAAGTGAAGAGATAAAGGTATATTCAGTGAAGAACAATTAAATGATCCCCAAGAACAAATAATGTATTTAAATCGGTGTTCAAACCCGATAGGTACGTAGGTAACAAAATTATAATAACAGGAATTAGATTTCTTTTTTGGAAACTCCTTATTACGAAAATTGAATGAGACTACTGAGTAAAGGTGTCAACGATAACTTTCGTGTCATTACTTAAAAAAAAAATTTGAACTCCATTGTACCTACACAGATTAAAATTACAAATGATAAAAACGCCATGGTGATGACATTTTGTATTTCCAAAATAATAAATATCTACAATCAAATGCCAAGCTAAAACATTATTATTGATATTTCTATTTTTGAAACTGATAATTCATGGTGGAATTCCATTATAATAATATAATAAAAAAACATATAAAACCTATATCCACTTTTATTTTATTTTTTCTGTAACCGGTTTCAGCTTATTAAAGCCATCAGTTTTATATTTGTTTTACTATCGTGCAAATTGATATAAGAAGGTTAGAAGAGTGTACTCTTTTGTAGGTCTATACAATGCAGGGTGCAGGGAGTTCGGGGGCGGGGGAGCAGTCCTTGGAGATGTATTATAGCAATTTAAAAAAGTTTATAACAGCTTTGCGCTCTTCTGACACTTCGAAATAGGATTATGCCAACAAAGTAACAGCGCAACGTGGATTTGAAATAGGGGGTGCAGAAAAAAATACCCGGAGAGCGGCGGCTTCCTCCCAGGGGCGCCTCGAATCAGTCATTTTCATTTAGTTTAACAATTAACTGCAGCGGCGTGCAGTCCACGAACGCTGAAAAGCTGTGCATACCTTAAGAAGATGGCTCGGGAACTTTTTCTGATTATCCAATGGTAGAGTTTAATACAAAAAGAAAGACGGATTGCATTAGATTGCATACAGATTAGCAACTTTCACTCTCGTTTGTCAACCTAGCTACAACAATAATAAAAACGGTATTTTTCATGGTCACCAAAATATCCAATGTTATCTAACTACAGTAGAAAAGATTTCAGCCTACCCTAGTCATAGAGAAATGCACGCCACTGATTTTAGCTGTTTGTGACATTAATGTTTTTGCTTATATAAAATGTATTTTATCTACTGATCCCTGCAAATAGATCATTAGCTGCCCCTATTTGGCAAATTGCACTTTTAAAAATTGACACAGCTTTGGAAAATCCGGATTTAGCAAGGGTACCGCTAATCGAAAAAGTTTGAGAGACACTACTCTAATGCATTTCACTGCCTTGTATATAGTTAAAAAAAAGTTTAAGAATTGTTTTAATAAAAAAAATTCAAATGAAAATGAAATTCCACCATTAATTGACACTTACAAAATTAGAAATAAATAAATACCCTTCCAAGAATTTAAAAAAATCAAGCTCAGCTCAACAAAATACTTTTAGTGGTCCGATACCTCAATACAAGTATCAGAACAACGGCCTCCATGGTCGAGGGGTAAGGCTCTCGACTACGAATCCGAAGGTTGCGGGTTCAAATCCTGGCGTGCGCAAGTAATTAATTTGTGCCGTTTCATAATTAATTAATTTAAAAATAATATGTGGTATATTTGCGCACGTTCCAGAGTGGAAGATACTCTCAGTATCGCCCTGGTGAAAGACCACCATTCAGAATTGAAACGTTGCTTGAAATGGATTTTAGCCGTGTTTGCTGCGTGTCAGCGCCCCTGAGGTGACTTTTCACAAAAACGGCGCTATACAAATTATCCAAGTATTATTATTATAATTTTGGTGACCAGATCTGAATAGCTAGGTATTTTCCCCACCTTCCTTTCCCCTTCTCCTTCCCTTCCCCAATACCTTCAGCCTCACAACATTCCCCAATTGGGGATGCCGTAGTCTCACTGGCTCCAGATGGTTGGGAGCAGTTGGGACTCTTGTGGGGTATTCATATACAAAAAAAGTGAGTTTCGAAAGTTCTGAGGCCATTCGATCAAATTTCTGGTTGCTACTTAGGGTACCTCCGAAACCGGTCGATTATTATATTAAAATTGAAGTGGTTCAAATCAAATTTAATCGTTTATACCTGTATTATAATTATGGCAAGCCACAAAGTAAATGCTTCTTACGAATATGTGATTATAATATTATAAGTGTTTTGTTGGTCACATTTCAAACATTTTAGTAAAACGTTACGCGAATACCATCGTAAAAACTAAAATTTACCTTATTTAACGACGTTAAGGTAGAAACGGTAGACCAAAAGGGTGGACCATTTTTGCCACATTACTTCCCGTGTTAAAAATACTGCAAAACATTCAAAACAACCTGTTGTATTTGACTTGTTAACAATTTATTCCTTCAAGAAATCATTTTTCTAAAGCGCAAAGATATTAGGAATTCACTGTTACAACTTTAGAAAGAAGTCAAATGATCCCGGGCAGGTACTAAGTACATTGTAATGTTTATAACGATATTATCATATTATTTTCGCGGGAAACATATTGATGAATAAATTTGTAATAAATTATTTTTTTTTTGTTTCAAGCCATTTTATTTTATTTTTTAATAATAATAATAATATTTATTTGAAACAAACATTATTTTACAAAAATATTTATGAAGGCTTTGACTGACCAACTAGGAACAAATCCCGTTTTAAGACAGTCAAATTGATAAGTTTAATTCATATTAATATTCACACACATGAAAGAATATAAAAGAATCCATAAAGGAAATTTATAAAAAAATAAAAAAACTTTTCGGTTGTTTTTTATGTTTTTATTTTTACAGTATGATGCATTTTTTAAATTTATTGTATAGTTATAATGAATTACATATGAAATGTAAAAGTTTAAGGTATAAAGTATAAAAGTTTAAAGTTTAAAAGTTTAAAGTTTAAAAGTTTAAAGTATAAAAGTTTGAAATATAAAAGTTTAAAGTATAAAAGTTTAAAGTGTAAAGTATGAAAGTTAAATTTTTATATAGTTTAATATAATTTTAGTTAAATTTTTTAATAGTTTAATATTTATGCATTATCGACTGGTTTCCGTTGAACTCAACATTCTTCAAGAACGTACACATATAATCTGTTTATATGTGTACGTTCCTGAAGAAGGTTGAGTTCAACCAAAATTGCACAAATATAAATAAAATAAAGTGGCATAACATAAAAATAAAATTAATTTTAACTGTAATGTCAAGCAACGAAGTGATTGCTTTCTTCGAAAAATAGAATAGGTTTGTGGTTGATGTTAAATTTCTACATCATCGTGTGCGAAAATTAAAACCATTGTGTTCGTTAAATGGTAAAAGTTTTTTTTACAACTAGCAATACCATAAAAGTTCTACGATTCGAAAGAATCATGCGTTCGCGAAATTTCCATGGTAATGTGATTAAAGAAATTAGACATTCTAGTATCGTCTGTCTTTTTCGTTTTCATACAAGATGAGTGAGAATGAAGATTTTTATGAAAGTATTTTAGGACGATCGTCGATGATGTAGAAACTACCCACGACTGGGTCCCCGATACTCCAAACATGTTAACATATTTAAACCACTTTCCTTATATATTCAATTACTCAATTTGGTCTGCCACTGTTATTGAAAATTCAGGTTCTGTTTTTTTTAATCCGATTTTGAACAACCTTTTTTTTATTTTGGGTTTGTATTAGATTTTATTACTGCCAGCTGAATTCTTAGTTTTGGGAAACCGTAGCGGAACCTTGGCGACCCCTCCGGGAATCCACTTTGGGAACCGCTGCTCTACACATTGGCATAGTTTGCGCAAAAAAATCTCACAACAAATTCATATTTCTGGTAAATAAATCACCCCACACTGATTTATTGAGAAAACTGAATACATTAGAGGGTTAAATACTAAAAAAAAATATTTATTTTTCCCCTTTCGTTTTGGCAACGTAAACATAGACGATCACAAAAAATCTACCTCGACATATTTTGACGAATTCTTAGTGTAATCTTATATTTTTAACCCTTTGACTTCACCATGAAAGAATGCAAACGATTTTCTCATACTTTTCTCCTCCTCCATTTTTTGGAACGCCATTGAACGTATTGTGTTCTATTAATGTAACATTATAACATTGTTAAACTACTAAATTATCATTTTTATAAACAATAATTATTAGCTTGAAACACTCATCCAAATTGAAAAAACCTTCCGAGAAAAGATAAATGTCGCCAACAGGGCTCGAACCTGCACCCTTCTGATTGCCGGTCAGATGCTGTCGGCGACATTTATCTTTTCTAGGAAGGTTTTTTCAATTTGGATGAGGGTTTCAGGGTAATAATTGTTGTTTATAAAAATAATTGTTACCCTTTGCGCTATGCACAAAAATCGTGTCTTAAAAACTTTAGTTTATCAATTAATACTAAATTATCGATCTTGTGACACGGAATATCCACGTAATAATAGTTATATTTTAAAGCAGAAAAGTATCGTTGCAGTTATTAACGCAATCTTGTAGACAATCAATATCACGTTTTGGCATGCCTCCCGCAAAATGTAAACCTTTTGCTGCCGCAAATCGTATTCAGCAGTCGTTACATAAATTACTTCCTATCAGGTTAGTCGAATCTTTTTTCAATGTATCTTTTTTGTTTTGTTTCTTTAACAGTATTTTTTTTTATGTTTAGGTATTAAATGAAAGATTTTAATAATTTAGGTTGGCTAACATCACACTTTTCCTTCTCTACAACATTCTAAACACTGTTTATTCAACAATTCAAGAAGGTTATATTAACAAATTCCAATGAAATATGGAACGGAGAAAGTCGCAGAAAATAAAAAGGTAACGGTCGGAATTGGGACTCGAACCCGGATCTTCTAGTCTAATCAGAACTGGCGTCTCTACCAATTAAGCTATTGAGATCTAATTATTTTACGTCATTTTTATCATTCTGATTTTTCAATTTAAAGGCAAGTAACTCCCATATATTTTTGGTAGAGACTCCAGTCCCGGTAAGACAAAGGATATGGGTCCAAGTTCCAATTGTGACTGTTACCTTTTAATTTTCGGTATCTTTCTCTTTTTCATATTTCATTGTGGGTTATTATTATCTGAAGAACGTTTTTAATTTATTTTTATCTTGGATCATACATTTATAACAAGTAAATAAAAAATATCTACATAGTAATAAGCAAAGATTAATAAGTAATAAGTAAATAAAAATAAGTAAGTAAAAAAAATTAATAATAATAAGTAAATATTAATAAGCAAATAATAATAAGTAAATAGTAAAAAGATGTTTTACATGATTTTTTTTACGAATACTAAATAAATAAATAAACGTCGGCTTTGCACAGCTTATGGATCTCCCCATTCGTAAAATGGTTTACCTACGCTACCCTTTGAACAGCCTACCCCTGATAGTACTTACCAATTCAACAATCTAGAACTTCAGTGAATGAGGCCTTAACAAGACTCCCTTAGAAGGTACCTACCTAGCATCTAACTCAATAAAAGTAAAATCAACTGCAGTATTCCAAAAATAAAATGTGGGTTGGAGAACTCGAAAAGGGGCTACATAAATTTATTTCGAACAGCTTAAGATTGAGAGCCCTTCCCCTTAACCGTAGTTTGAGGAAGTACCGATATAAAGGGGAGGAGAACCGTTAAGAGGGGAATGTTTAGTACAGTTATAGTACTTCTAGTTCCGGCATTTATCCCTTACGTTCCGGCGATCGCATACAATCTGTATACATATTCTCTCATCGTAAAACTTTTGATCGCCGGGCAAATGGGATATGGGTTGTCAGGCTCGGCCATGATGGAAGAGGGAGTTAGTCCGCCGTAATGGATGACGTTACAGCTCTGGAAATTCATTTGTCTTTTTGTCGAGTGGTTTACAACCGACGTCCCCGCTTGCGGCATTTTACACAGCGGAAAACCGTTTTTCGTTTCGCGGTATTTTTAATATGTCCTTCATGGGCCCAAGATTTACAAATTGTATTGCCCATGGATCATGGGTTTTTGGTCAGTAACGGTTTGCTCCTCTGTACGCAAAAAAATATTTAACTAAGAGGGTTCGCGTAAATACAAGTGGCCTGCATTCCATAAAGGTGCATACCCTAAGAAAAAACGAACCATTAAAATATAGTAGACATAAAAACACCACAAATTTCTGTTAAAAATTATATCAATATAAAATGTTGCTAACCTTTTTTTTTATTTCACAGTGGTTTTATATAAATATATTGTTCATCTTTGATGATTTTATACTTGTTGGTTGCAACCTACCTTTTACCATATATTTGACTCAATCTAATTTTTTTTGCGGGATACATAACGCAAAACCATGCATCCCCAATATCTGCATAATGCTTCTACTGAAACTGTGAAACATACCGTTTTCATTGCTAGTAATTTTTGTACTCGCTGGTACCCGAACTTTAAAAACTACACACAGCCTACCTTTAGAGATTGAGCAATGCACGCCACTGGTAAAAACATAACGTCATATACTCATTTATCGATCTATTAAATAACTATTCATGTGAATAAGTGGAGTTCAATGAGTCCATAGAACTGACATAATGGCGTGATTTTATAGACTTAAAAGTTAATTTATTATTATTATTTTTATTTTTTTGCAAAAAACAGTTATATACATCAATCAATAACAAAAACGATAAAAAAAATAGTGATGATAATACAGTTAACATAATTGGTAGCGTTTATAATTAAGTTTTTTTTAGTTCCACAAATTAAACTTGAACATAATAAATAATACAATGCACCTATAAAATCATAGGTATACAGTTTGATTGAGGGGACTGGGATAATTTAAAAGGTTTTAAATGGCAACACAAAGATGTCTCATATGAAAATCAAAGGAATTTAAAAAAAAAAAACAATGATCCAAATACATGTTTTACTTTCCAAACGGTGTTAAAAATTAGTAGTACTTCCCGAAAGTAAATGATTCTACATCACATTCTAAGACATTTCCATTTCGATCATTTAATTTTTTGCAAGGAAGATAATTGCAAGTATTTTTTTTAATATGTCTAAATAACCATGTATTGGATGATAGATAATAAAAAAAAACAAAATCAAATTCAAAGACCAAAAATAAAAAAAAATAAAAAAAAATGTTAAAAAAATAATTGCGATGTTTTGCCTTCTTTCTTTCAAACGAACTGTCGAATAAAAATACGTGAAATATTTTAATCTGAAAAAAATCAGTAGCTTGGGGTTGCCATATCAATGAAATTTTATAGTTAAAAACTTATAAATATCTTCAGATAAATGCCTAGCCATTTACAAAAAAAACAACGCAATGAATGTGAAGAAGTGAAAAGGAGCAATAAGAAGCCAAGAGAAACAAGAAGAAGCAAGAGAAACCAAGAAGGAGGTAAAAGAAGTAAGAAGAAGAATAAGACATAACAAGAATAAGCTGGAAAAATCTAAAAGCAAGACGAAACAAGAAATATCGGAAAGAAGCTAGAAGCAGTACGTACATACCAATAAGAAGAAAATGTGATTTTTTAATCCTTGTCCATGTGGACAAATTTTAAGAACAAAAGCAATTAAGTATGGATCTTATAATAATTGTATTAATCACCAATAAAAAAGCATAGGTAGTATTTGCGAAGAACAACGTGTTGAATGAACTACTGTTTTCGCCTAGAGGTGAGGTGAGGCTGAAGTGGTTATGTCTAGAGCACCAAGATTGAAAAAAAACGACGTTATTGACGTTGTTGTAGCCGACCAACGATTGAAAAAAAAAATTTCAACAACTTGCTGAAGCTCATTAACCTCATTTTAATATTTAATAATTGAAGACAATATTAATAAATTTCAAATGAAACCTGAAACAGAAAACGATGCAGAAAATAAAAAAAAGCTCAGTAAAGCAGATTATTGTCCCGGTAAGACCGAGGTCCTGGATTCGATTCCCAGTTACCGTTACCTTTTTATTTTCTGTGTCTGTTTGATGTGTCATTTGAAAATTGTTAATATTATCTTCAATGATAATTTTTTTTATATGTAAATTTTCAAGATTTTTTCAGTAATTATGAATAAATCGGCGTCACGTTGATTAGGGAGTTATTGACCAGTGAATTAGATGTAAAATTAAATCCTCGTAATTAGATAAAGTGTTGATAGTCAATTAAATATTATTAATAAACATTTTTTAAAAATATTTACATCATACATTTATTTTCCCATTAATACCCACATTTATGATTTTATATAAATTATTTAATATAAATTTTAATAATAATTACTATTAAAACTACTTTATATTTTTTTATTACGCCTTGCTATTTTCTTTATTTTATTTATACTAATATTTATTATTATTATATTTTTATTAATTACTTACCCATTTTCATCAATTATTATAATTATTGTTTTTTTTCCAATTTTTCTATTTGATTATTATTTATCTTTGCTTACCATTATTTTTAGTAGATATATTGTTTATCCTGACGAGGGAAGCTTGTAACTTGAAACTGAAACGTGTAGATAGATATTTGCATATTAAATACAATGGTTCAAACAAAGTTATTGTTATTAATTTACTAGATGTAAAATGTTTACTTAAATAAATAATA